>JBBPJL010000561.1:0-15944 GCA_038088675.1 Xanthoconium separans | reverse complement strand
GGCCACAACAAACTAGAAAAATCCGGAAAAATGGTAAGTAAGTAAATTGACCATGGGGAACACCATGGGCATGGTTAGAATGCGAAATGAAGTAGAAATGAGGTGCGAAATCACCAAAACTAACATGATTCTATGACAAAGCAGAAGTGGAAGGTCAAAGAACATCAGAGAAGGGTCATGTACTCTGAGTCATCATAAATAGGAACCATGCAATCAATAGATGCTGCAGGATGGAATATTCTGGAATGATGGAAGAGGTACGACAACATGGCAAGTGAGATAAAGAGATAATGGGTCTTGGGAGAAGATAAGTTGTCATGAGAAAAGGGAAGATAGGTCCAGAGAGAAATCAAGTGAGAAGAAAAGGGGAGAACATAACAGGTCTTACTGAAAGGATTGGTAAGCAGATTGGTAACAAGAATGTTCAGAGAAGTGAAAGGCTAGAGCAGTGTTCAGGAGTGAACAGCCAGAGTGGTACACTATGTGAGACATAGGAATGGGATGAAGATTATTACTGAAAGAAATACAACAAATACCAAATGGAGCAAATGTGGAGTTTATATGGAGACAGAGGTAGAGATGTCAGACTTATGAGGGAGATGTCAAATTGGTGTGTGGGTTAGAGTTGGCATATCAGAGCAGACTTAGGGAGCCAGATGTCACAGATGTGACACCATCCTCAAATCATGCATATACATTATACATGTGGACTGGTGATCTGTAAGTCCAGATTCTTCTATCATACCTGTGTTTCAGAATACTCTTGCCATTCTCCCTTTATATTTGCCAAACTAAGGTGATGATCAAAAATCAAATTTCCCTGTCTCACCATGATGGGTACAGGAATCAATATCCACACAACTACATGTGCAATCAACAGTGACATGATATTGGCCATCCCCATTGCTTTCCCTGCCTTTCACAATTCAACAACACTACAATAACATGCCAGTGGATGGGCCACAGTGCAACAAGCAGGCAATGACCCACAATAAGTATGTCAATGTGACCTGACATTGTGTAACAATGAATGGTGACTGTTATGTGCTCTCATTTCACTAAGAGTGCATGTTACACTTACCATGACAACTGGAGTAAACACAGTTGTAGAGAGCAAGTTAGAACGATAGTGAGGCGTCTGTTTGATAGTCAACAATCTAAGCTAAGCGAGATTGTTGATGTCACACTCAACCCTAAAGAGAAGGGTCCTCTTGTGACGACACAAAGTCCTAGTTCTTCGCAAGTGAGAAGAGAAGAGACATGAGCAAGAAGAGAATGACTTCGAGCAGGTGGAACTCCAGTTAATGTGGTAGTTATTGTGTAGAACTAGATTAGTGTTACAGGTTACAAGGCTCAAGTATTCATATGACAAAGAGTCTAGCACGGACCATCAGGTCCCATAGGAAAGGTAAGGTGTTCTGTTAATCGGAATGGAATGGATGAAAAGGAATTAGAAAGAAGACAAGGAAAAAAACGGAGTTCCGCTGTCTGGAAGAGCGGAAGGTCAGCGAGCAGAACAAACAGGAAGTCATACTTGGAGAGGATCGCTGAGTGACAATACATCATCGTACGGAAGGAATCAGAAAGACATCGGATGGGATTGGTCCCATTGTGAGGAGAGAATGAGTCTGAAGTAGAGAAATGAAAAATAAATGTGCCATAAGTAAAACCGTAACAGTGCATGACTGTTACCAGACACTGTTACCCCTACTCTTATTCTCAGTCACATCCTGAGCTTTGCAAAAGCTGGGTCATGCCTAGCACTGGACTTCAACTTGTCAAATATTGATATACCACCAGTTCTGTTGCACATGCACCTTCATCTTGGCCACAATCTGAAGTCTAATGCATCCTATATATAGATGGCCCATTATGTGAATGAAGTGACCAGTTGCTCTGTGATGCACATTGACAAAGCTAGTTTCAATGATTCCTGCAAGGGCATCACTAACACAGACATTCTCAAGAAAACTCTGCACATCTTGAAGCCCCAGAATGGCTGAGTGGTTAAAGTTCAATATGTTATATAGCTCAATGGAATTCTCTATATATGTACACTACATATCTAATTCCTTCCATACCTTGTGATGCCAACCTCAAAAATGTGCACACCATCATTATGAGCTCAGCGTGATTTATAGCCACCACTCAAGGCTAATACATTGGCACTGAAAGATGAATATGAGTTGAAAACCCACAGCTGAGAGCAATAATATGTACTCACAAGTCCATAATCCAAGCTGAAATATAAATTGGTGCACAGATTGTAGAGTTTGGGAAAAGAACACCTTAATTGGCCCTATCAACCTGTTTTGAGCTAGATATGTCTGGCAATTGTTTATAAGGCTAAAACCAAGCCATCAGTGCAAGCAGATAAGAAATGTAGAGAACCTACAGATAATACTCAGCAGCAGATCCTTCAGTCAGTCACCCCTTCAATGCATCCTGAACTGATTTAGTAATGTTGGCCACAGGATTAATGTAAGAGTTCTGTTCCTTCACAATATCCAACCCTATATCCAGAGCATTGAGAGATGTAGAATTGTCATCAAAACTGGTAGCTTCCTGGATTTGCTGAAGAAGAGTAGAATCCATGGTATTGGAAGAGGAGTGAAAATTTCGTGCAAGTTTGAACATGCAAAGAGGTCACATGATAAAGTTGCCACTGTGCCAAACCATCAAGTGTGCAATGAACACCATACAATTGACTCCTTGTATGACTCATTGCAAGTAATAGACTGCACACTAGCTTGCTTATTGTATTTCCAGGCAGAATTCTCTCCACCACTACAGGAACTCACAAATCAGGCCATAGCACAATATGAACATAAACTTGCAGACAAAGTTGATTCTGCCCACGTGCATCACCATGGATAAGTTCAACAACTGTTCTGATTTTTGTGCCAAAATGGCTGCAAGCTTAACCACTTCCCACTTTCTTCTGCTATTGCATAAAAGTCATTGAGCTCATCTCTTGGGTTCTTGTATGTACTGTAGACTTGTTTGCCATATGTACCACCATTACAACTCAAAGGTACCTCCCTCTCCCCCATTGCAGGCACCAAAACTTAAATTGCTTACCAATATCCCCACACTCTTCAACATGCTTGATGTCCTCTGTAATTCCTTCACATACTCTTTTCTTGATATTGAACAATATTCCAGCTTTATTCCAACACTGAGCTTGCCCTCCATTCCACAGATGAGCATAGAGATGACAATATTAACATTGTGTGGCTTCTGCTAGTGCTTGAACTCAATCTTGAATGCAGAATCCTTGCTATATGGGGTATATCATGCCCAATCCCCTGGATGTATCATTCAATTTCTCTATCCTAGCAATCAATGCGCCAGGTGTGCTGAGTCAGTGTTGTGATATCTAGCAATCCTGACATCAGCACATTACTGCCCAATCAACCCCTATCTATAGTAACAACCATATAAGCCCTTTTGCCACAGGCAACACTTTGGTCTCAATGGTGACCTTCAAGCCAAATGAGCCTCTGGGCTTTAACAGCAACAAGGAAGCATTCTCTGACTGGTTTTAGAAGATTGAAATCTACTGGGCCTGTCAACCCAGTGTAAGGGAGGATCAGAAGATGCTGGGAACCTGCCTCTACATGAACGAGGGGCCCACCACAGCATGGGCCAGTGCATATAGCAAGACCTACCTTGCCAAGTCTCAATATGACCCCTCTCATCTCATGTAGAGGGATTTCATTGTCAAACTCAAGGCTACCTCTGCCCTACTTTCAAAAGAGGCTGACACTCAGAAGCACCTTGACCAGTTCAAGCAGGGGAACACACTCACTGAACAGTATCTTATCCAGATTGCCACCAATGCCAGTTGCTGTCATGTCACTGAAAATATGTGTGAAGCAGACCATCTCATCTATTTATTGTACAAAAATATGAATCCTACTATTGTTCATGCTATGGAGAAGATTCACTTGTTGATGAAGACTCAAAACTAAAACAAATCCATAACTGTGTTGAAGCACACTGGGAAGGTTCCCCCATCCACCCTTTTCTTCAGCAATTGTCCCTTCACTGCCTTGCACTAAGTGACTTCTCAAGCTGCCCTTCCCTGTGATGCTGTTTCAGAGTGCATCACTGCAGCCGCCCCAGTTCCTGTTCCCTCCAACCAATGAGATGCCATGGGTATCACTTATGTATGGTGGCCAGGGACAGCTGATGGACTTCTCAAGGGACTGTTGCCACCAGATCTGCTACAATTGTGGCAAAGGTGGCCACTTTGCCAGAGACTGCCCACACTCTAGGGCTAAGCAGTCCCAATGAATCTGCTACATGCTATCAGAGTTGAATGATGACAAGAAATGAGAAGCGACAGAGGATTTTTGAAAGGGTTGGAAGAAGTTAGCACACCCTCACTGAGTGAGAATCTTGGTTTTGATTCTGGCTCCAATTCACATTCACCAACTACTTGTATTAATAGTATCCAATCTGAATTGCCACGTTTGCCAGAAACAAACCACACACTATCACCACAGTCTTTAGAGCCCTCTTCCCAATTCCACCCCTGCATGCCCAGATTGTTATGCTTACTGTGAGCTCGTGCCCTAGCAAAGTTAGTTGCAACTGTTCAAATAAAGAGAGAGATGAAGTAGTCTTATACAACCTAGTGTACTGTAAGCCAGTCAGCCCTGCATAGTACTGTCCTGTCCTTAAGAGGAGACCTTGGAGTCTTGAGAGTACTAGCACAAGCTAATGCCTAGAAGAGCTGAAAGATGAAGAGCATGAAATGACAGCAATGCCAAGAGTGGACAAGGCTCAAGAGGGATCCTGTCGCCAGTACACCAGCAAGTGAGAATAGAATTGTGAGTAAGAGGCAATGAAAGTTGCAGTAAGAATACAAGCAGGTATTCTGGCATAGAACTAGCTTAGAGATACACCTGTGCTCAGCAAGGAGTGTGATAACGAGGGGAAGAGGACATGCTTCGTGGTTGGCTGGGAGGGTTGCTGTCCATCTGTCTAGACAATCTATGATCAAGATGTCTAGAGAACAGCAGTTGGCCATGAGCGAGAGCATGGCGACTCCTGGTGATGTTCATAGCTATTGACAATGATGTTATAAGTACTCTTAGAGTACTGCACAAGAGGTGAAGGCTTCTGCCAGAGCCTTAAGGTAATGGTGTCCCTGTCCATCAAGGAAAGGTTGAAGAAAATAAAGTGGTCTGGTCTGGTGGTGGTCCCGGTATACTGGAAATCCATAACACAGATGGTACACTGCCTGCCTGAGAGATCAACCCATCAAGCACTGGCCCTCCTCCACTTGGCTGCCCACAACCAATGGCAAAGGGAGGCCACAGAGGAAACTATACAGTGTCTCAACAAATTGACTCTTGATGAAGTGGAAGGAGTGATTTGGGAACTTAGGGAACCTAGATGGTTTATTCAAGGGAAGGGGAGTTCTTTAAACATACCAATGGAGCTTACCACCCTTGATGACCAGCAACACTTCTCCCTCCAGACTCTGGTTGACAGTGGCTGTACAGGCTTGTCAATCAACATGGGGTTCATCCAAGCCAAAGGGTTGAACACTCACCCTTTACTGTGACTGGTTCCAGTTTACAATGCCAATGGGACCTTCAACAAGGAAGGTTCAATCACTCACAATGTAACTCTCCACATGACTATTGGGACACATTCAGAGCACATTACTTTTGGGGTAATGGATCTGGGAACCAATGACCTCTTCCTTGGCCATGAGTGGCTACATTTCCACAACCCCATGGTCAATTGGCAAGCAGGGACTATTGTATTTGGTTGTTGCCCCAAGGCCTGTTGCCTGTTACATATCCAAGAACTGGAGCAAGAAGAGGATCTGTCACAAGTCAAAACCTTTCCTTCAAACAAGGTGGAAGAGAGAGATTGAGTCTTTGCCTTTGACTTCTTTGGATATCAGTCCCATGGAAGTCAAGCCATCTGAGCCCACATGACAAAGGTTCAACAACTCACAGAGGAGGCCACAAGAACAACCCAAACAAAGACATTTGAGGAACTCATGCCTACTCACCTTCACCAGTACAGGGACATTTTTAGCAAGGACTCCTTTGACAAATTATCAAAGAGATGACCTTGGGACCATGCTATTGACCTTACTCTGGGGAGTCATGTAGTACACTGCAAGGTTTACAATCTAAGCCTGGATGAACAGAGGGAGTTGAAAGCCATTGTTGAAGAAAACCTCCACTCAGAATGAATATGCCCATCAAAATCTCTATTTGCTTCTGCCTTTTTCTTTGTCAAAAAGAAAGATGGATGACTACAACCAGTTCAAGATTATTGAAGACTAAATGCAATTACTGTTAAGAACCAGTATCCTCTACCTCTTATCTCTGAGCTGATCAATAAGTTGAAAGGAGTGAGGTACTTCACTAAGCTAGATGTACACTGGGGCTATAACAATGTTTACATCTGTGAGGGGGACGGGTGGAAGGTAGCATTCTGCACTCATCTGGGTCTATTTGAACCAACCGTAATGTTCTTTGGCCTGATTAATTTCCCATCAACATTCCAAAATCTAATAAACAACATCTTCCATGATCTTAATGGATGAGGGAAATGAAATGGCTTCTAGTGAGTTGTCCCATCAAAGTGTATATTCATAACAGTCAGTTTGTGTAGGTTCTTAGGGGTATAGTTGTTGAAGCCTAGACCCATGATGTGAGCAACAGTGATCATGGTATTCACAAGATGTTGTGATACATGGACCTGCAGAAATATCTGTGATGAGGTACAGTAAGTAAGGTACTCACATCCCAGGACAAGTTAGTAGACAAACAGACTAAGTCAGTTTTAGAGACTGAAATCATCACCCCCAATACTCATTGACATACACCAGCTCAAGCTACCTAAAGAGTCACTTGAAGGAAACTGAATATGACTGGAGGCCCCTTTCCAGCCATGATCTACCTTGATGAATGAGACATCCAGACTGTGCACACCATGAAGTATGACAACATGGCAAGTGAGATATGAGATACATGATGAGTCATGGAAAGGATAGGTCATTGTGAGAAAAGAAATGATTAGTCCATGAAAGCTGGTTAAAAGGAGAAAGGGAAGGGAAACATAACATTACCCCCATACTAGGGTTGAAGTTACCACAAAGACTAATAGAGATCCCTAGTATAAGGGTCTAGAGAGCCAGTGATGGCCTCATTGTATATCTTGTCATAGTTGGTATCATACATAGTCATGAGGAATGGATCATTCTTGGGCATAAGGGTGAGTCAAAGGAGGGGAACTTGGGCCACAATGATGATGGGGATGGTGGCAGCAAGTTTGACAGATAGGATGGGGGGGAGGAGGGTTCAATGAAAGAGACAAGGGGGGAGAGGGGTGACCACTCAATGAAGAGGTACCTGGATCTCCTTGGCTTCAGTATTGTTGGACTACCAATTCAAAGGAGACTGGAGTGGGCATAGGGACAGGAGTGGGGTTGGAAGGAACTTATCTAGGGGTAGCAGGGACTCAGCAGGAAGTGTCAGGGGTATGACAAGGTGTTGAGAGTGAAAGGCTTATTGAGAGCGGACTAGCCACTAATAGGATCAACTCAGGACGACTCTGGAGTCCACAGTGAGTAACCAAGATGATATTAAGAGAGAACAACAAGGTAGACTAACCTGGAGTCCACAATGAGTAACCACAGACTACAAAGTGGAACTCAAGGGAGTATGTGCACTTCAAGTAAATAAAAGTAAACATCAGCCATAGCTGAATGAGAATGCAAAGGCAACACTCTGTATGGGCAGAGTGGCCACAACAAACTAGAAAAATCTGAAAAAATGGTAGGTAAGTAAAGTGTCCATGGGGAACACCATGGGCATGGTTAGAATCCAAAATGGAGTAGAAATGAGGTGTGACATCACCAAAACTAACACTTTCCACAACGGGAAGGAACAAAAGGATCAAAAGGGAGTCCCGCTGTCATGAAGGATCGGAATAGGATCAACAGGATCAAAGGATCAAAGAGTGAAACATACCCAATATGGCTATAGAATTGGGTGTACATGTGATCAGAGATCAAGAATGGGATCCCATCAGGAACTAAGGAAGGATCAAATGGAGATCCACTGTCTCAGGGTGATGAGGATCAGCACAAGGATCAACAGATGATTGGGAATGCATCTAATGCTGTATGCAGATAAGGGGTTCCACTTGGCTGTACAGTGGCTGTAGGGACAGCCCAGGTTGTGACAAGTCATACTCCTGCATCTGGCGAGGAGTGGGATAATAAGGGGAAGATGGGATGTTCTGTGGTTGTCTAGGAGAATGGGTGTCCATCTGCAGGAAGAGTCTTGCTAGATCATCTATGACCGAGATGTTTAGGAGAACAAAGGTTGGCCATAAGTGAGAGTATGGTGACTCTTGGTGTCCTAAGGTGAGGGAGGACCAGAACATTGGTAGTACTCCCTGAGTACTGGTACAAAGGGTAAGGCTTCTGCCAGAGCCTTGAGGTGCAGTGTCCCTGTCCATTGAGGAAAGGTGAAGAAAAGAATAAAGTGGTCTGGTCCAGTGGTACTGCTGGTGAACTGTGAATTCCGTAATAGAAACTTCAAGACAATTATTCACAAAACTGATTCAGCTCAAGCTATTGATGTAATATATATACTGAAAGTTTGTTCTATATTTGGCACCACAAGCTATAGTGGCTCAGGCTGTTGAGAGCAAAAGGCTTATTGAGAGCAGACTAGCCACTAATAGGATCAACTCAGGATGACTCTGGAGTCCACAGTGAGTAACCAAGATGATATTAAGAGAGAACAACAAGGTAGACTAACCTGGAGTCCACAGTGAGTAACCAAAGACTACAAAGTGGAACTCCAGGGAGTATGTGTGCTTCAAGTAAATAAAAGTAAACATCAGCCACAGCTGAATGAGAATGCAAAGGCAACACTTTGTATGGGCAGAGTGGCCACAACAAACTAGAAAAATGCAGAAAAATGGTAGGTAAGTAAAGTGACCATGGGGAACACCATGGGCATGGTTAGAATCCGAAATGGAGTAGAAATGAGGTGCAAAATCACCAAAACTAACAGTCAAGGCTCTCCTGCTTGCTGCACATTTCTCATCCATTTTCATTGCTGAGATTTTTGCTCAGACACTGGCTGTGGTCCTGTGTGATTGTCTCCCACAGGTCATTTTTGAAGCTGTCTTGACTACATATCATGGACTTTGAAGCATGGTCAGTATTTGTTTTTTTTGACTTGGGGAGAGACCATGTCGCACAATAAAGTCGCCCTAAGCTATACACAACACTTCATAGTTTTCATCATATTTTGCATAAAGTAGCTACATCTCACTAGTGTCAGAAGTCAAGGAGTACCAATGGAAATCAGTAAAGTGAGGGCAGAAGGAAAGTGTGCTAGATGTAGAGGACCTGGCCCTGTAAAGAGCATTCATGCCCACATTGTGAAATACACTTCATTGAATTCAAAGGAGCAAAGATCTTCTACCAGAACTCCAAGGAATTGGCAGACACAATGAAAGTAGTGGAGAAAGGTCAGGATTTTGTTGCAGGGGCATAGTTAGTGGTGAACTATCTCCCCTGCATGTCATCAAACTTGCTTCACAATCATTTTGCAGCACTTGATGACGAAATGACCCCCTTGAATATCAACTCCCCCCATGCATCTACCACCATCCTCTTGCCCTCTACTGAGACAGGTGGTGAGCCTTCCTCCCATCTACACCATGTAGCTGATGTCTCCCCTTGTTGCTGCCCCCGAATTTCCCCAGTTCATCAAAGTGACCCCTCCCCTAACCAACTTACTACTCCATCTACCCCACTGCCTGTTTCTTCCCCAATTCCTGTCAAAATTGCTTGCCCAGAAAAACATTGTACCTGGAAGAATGTTCTCATGATCTGGGTCAACACTATTGACCCTTGGTCAATATGCTGGATCAAAACTGTCATGGACAGTCCTGATGAGTTGTATGCCCTCCACCACCTTCATTCTTTTGTACATGACTCACATATTACTGAGGTCAACACCTCTTTGCTGGCAGATATCTGAGCCCTAAGTCCAGAGGATGCCCACTGGGTCCTGCTCAACCTCCAACACTGTTCCAAGTTTGTTCGGTGCATGGCCACCTCATCAAACTCCCTTGAACTGCCTGTGTGCCTCACCACAAATGATGCACAGGAATTTACCATCCAAGCACTTGTTGACTCTGGGTGCACTGGATCCTCAATCAACCATGGCTTTGTCATTGCAAAGGGGGTGAACACCCACAAACTCCCTCAACCGATCCCTGTTTATAACACTGACGGAACTCACAACTCAGCTGGTCAAATCAAGGAATTTGTCATTGTTGAACTGAAAATCCAAGACCACTCCAAACAAATCATGTTGGTGGTCATAAACCTTGGGACTAATACAGTGTTCACAACCCAGACATCAACTGGAGACAGGGTACAGTCCAGTTCCATTGCAAGAATGATCATATCCCTGTGTTGATCGACTGTGAAGAGGATGATGATGACATGGACCAAGCAGGAAAAGCAGCACCCACAAAGGAGAGTTCCTCTTCCAGCTAAACATTGACTCTTATCTCTGAAATGTATCTACTGATATTGCTGCACCTGCCAATCAACAGAAGCCAAGCAAGGACTTCAAAGAAGTGGTCCCACACCATTATCATGACTATGAGAATGTTTTTGCCAAAGAAAACTTTGACAAGTTACCACCATGGCAGCCCTGGGAGGGATCATGCTATTGAGCTCTTACCAGGTGACCATGTTATTGATTTCAAAAGATGTAAAACCTTTCATCCAATGAACAGCAAGAACTCGATGCGTTCCTTGAGGAAAACCTCCAATCAGGGTGGATTTGCCTATCTAAATCCCCTTTCGCATCCACCTTTTTCTTTGTGACAAAAAAAGACAGGAAGCTGTGACCAGTACAGGACTACCACAAACTGAATGCAATTACCATGAAGAACCACTACCCACTGCCATTAATCTCCAAGCTTGTCAATAAGTTAAAGGTGGCCAAATATTTCACCAAGATGGACATTTGCTAGGGCTATAACAACATCTGACTTGTTGAGGGAGATGAGTGCAAAGTGGCTTTCCACATGAATCATGGTCTTTTCGAACCTCTTGTCATGTTTTTTGGGCTATCTAACTCACCTACTACTTTCCAGATGATGATGAACCATCTCTTTTGTGACCTCATGAACTGCAGGAAGGTTGTCATCTATATGGACAACATGGTATTTACTGCCAGTCTGTCTGAGCACCACAGTGTGGTCCACAAGGTTCTTCAGATACTGCAGGACAACAAACTCTACCTGAATTATGAGAAATGTGACTTTGAAAGTGCCAAGACTGAATACTTGGGGCTCATCATATCCCACAATGAAATCAAGATGGACCCTGCCAAAGTTGCCACAATTTGTGATTGGTGAGAACCACAATCCAAGAAGGAACTATGTGGTTTTCTGCAGTTTTTGAACTTCTATCAACGTGTCATTAAGAATCTTTCCCAGATTGCTCACCTGCTTAACACACCGACCTCCATTAATAAGGATTTCATCTGGGACAAGGATTGCTGCTCTGCTTTCCTCCAACTCAAAAACAGCCTTGCCACTGCACTGACCCTTGCCATGCCCACAGATGGTGACCAATTTTGTGTTGAGACTGATTCCTCAGGGGTTGGTCTCAGCCCTGTTCTCTCCCAATGTCAAGGATTAGTCTGGCGGCCAATTGCTTTCATCTCTAAGTTGCTCAACAACACCAAATGTAACTATCACATGGCTGACCTGGAAATGCTAGTGATCACCTGCCTTGAGAGAGTGGTGACACTACCTCATGGGTGCTGCTCTACCATTCAAGATTCTTACCGACCATAAGAACCTCATGTTCTTCCACAAACCACCAGACCTCTCCCAATGGCAAGCACAGTGGTAGCAAATCCTGCAGGAATATGACTGTGTCTTGTGCCATTGACCCAAAAGGACAAGCCTTGCTGACCCATTGTCCTGCTGCCCTGATCATGCAAATGGGGTGGAATCTGACAACTCACAACAAATCTTGTCTCTTTGATAGATCAAAACTCAAAATCACGCAAACCACACAAGCCATCACAACCTCCAACCCTCCAACATCCTCCAACCTACCACACCCAGACTCCATTGAGACAGCCATCCACAAAAACTAATACAAACATGAATGGTATGTCAAGGAAGGTCTCACCAGAAAAGACTCTCCATGGAGAGAATGAGAGGTATCATCCATTGGAAGGATCTACTCTACGTCCCTCACAAACAAACCATATGAGAGCACATCCTCAAGGAACATCATGACCACCCTCTCATGGGACCCTCTGGCATTCAACAGACTCGCGACCTCATCATGGACAAGTACTACTGGCCCAGTCTATGATGTGACATTGAGCAATACATCCAAGGGTGCAACCAATGTCAGAAGGTCAAGCCCAATCTGTTTCCTCAATGACCCCGTTACACCTGAATGAAATCCCTTCTGTCCCATGGGAGGTCATCTCAGTCAACATCATTGGACCCTTGCCTGAGTTGAATGGGAAGAATGCTATCCTCAATGTCATTGACCAATTTTCAAAGATGATCCACATCTTTCCAGTGCATGATATCATCACTGCTCTTGGGCTTGCCACAAATTTCTGTGACCACATCTTCAAACTCCACAGAACACCACTGAAGGTCATCTCTGATTGCAGTCCTCAATTCATCTCATCCTTCATGAAGGACCTATATACTCTACTCAGGATCAAGGCCAACCCATCCATGGCCTACCACCCTCAAACTGACAGACAGACTGAGTGCTTCAATGCAGGAATCGAGCAGTACCTACACATCTATGTAAACCACCAACAAACTGATTGTACCAAGTGGCTTTCTCTTGCTGAATTCACCCACAATCACAAATAGCTCCAGTGTGATGGGAGACTTCCCATTCCAACTCAACTATGGCCAACAACCTCTGATGGGAGTTGACTGACAGCAAATGGTACACAACACCACTGCAGAGGATTTTATTCCCTACATGTGCCATACCCACAATGAAGCCCACATCACCTTGGAGCATGTGGCAGCAGATGTGAAGTGTTTTCACAATTGTCATGCATGAGACCAGCATGAATACCAGCCTGGTGACCTTGTACTCCTTGAAGTGACCAGCATTTGCAGTGATCATCCTTCTCACTAACTCAATGACAAGTTTTGACCAAGGTGGGGACAGGCACCTACAAACTGAATCTCAACAAGGCATGGAAGGGAATACACACCATTTTCAACGAGTGTCTCTTGTGGCCCTATGTTCCCAGCACATTTGTCCCACAGAAAACTCTACCACCCCCACCCCCTGTTATGCTTACCATGACAACTGGAGTTAACACAGTTGTGGAGGAAGAGGTAGAATGATAGCAGGATGCCTGCTTGATAGATTGAAGATTTAAGCAAAGCAAAGTCAACTATGTCACACTCAACCCTTATAAATAGAGGGGTCCTTTTGTGATGATGCAAAGTCCTAGTTCTTCACAGAGGAAAAGGGAGAAAGACACAAGTAAGAAGATGAAGACTTCAAGCTTATGGAACACTAGTTAATGCAGAATTACATAGAACTAGCTTTGAAATGACCAAACAACTGTCTAGAGTTGTATCAGGTCACTAATCACTAGGCTTAGGACTTTAGAGACGTCGACAATAGCAAGGGATGATCCTTGCATGTCAAAGAAAGAGAGAAACAGAGAAGAAACACAAGCGGTGAGCTTGATGTCTGTAGTTGTGAGGGAAAACACAAGAGGACAAGACTGAGGTCCTTCTGCCCTGCTTTGGGGCTTTATATACTACTGGTACATGTGCATGGACCAACTACTATGTATGGGAATGTGCGATAATTACTATAGGAGGATGTACAGCCTTGGTACGAGTGACTATCGCTATAGGCTGGGAGTCATTGTGAGTCATATAGACACACAGCCCTTGATGTGAGCGGCTTCTGCTACTGGCTGTGAGTCACTGTGAGTCATAAAGAGTCAGAACAAAGATAAGAGTGAATAATGCCATTGGCCCTTTGGCTTGGTGAGTCACTCAGTGTGAAATAGGAGTCAGAATGAGTTAAAAGATAAGAAGAAATGAAATACATGCACCATCCTTGAGGTGAACATGCATAGCCCAAGAGGCATGGAAATGAAGAGCAGAATGCGAAAGCCTCATGGGAAGGAACATGTGGCAAATGAGGTAGGGATGTGTATCCCGCATGGTGGACATGTCAAGCGAAGAAGCATGACATGTAACAACAGTGGGTGACCATGGATAGGGGTGTAGCCAGGGATGAGGAGGGAATGGTGAAAAGGCAAAAAGAGTGATCACAACAAGCTTAAGCCTACTAGTACAATGCTTGAGCTATTTATATGATGAGAAATGGAGCACAGACCATCAGGTCTTGTAGGAATAATAAGTGTTCTGCTACTGGAATGGAGAGGATCGGAAAACAATTGGGAAGAAATCAGAACAAAAGGACCTCCACTGTCTGGAAGAGTGGAAGAGTCAGCAAGCAAAGTAAAATGGAATACCATACTCGGTATGTCTCTGAGTGGCTGTACATTGTCATATATGGTGGAAGTGGAAGCATCAGATGGGGAAGAGTCTTATCATGAGGGGAAGATAAGTCTGGTACATAAAGTGAAAGAAATAAATAAATGTGCCATTAAATAATTCCATAACACCCCTGGTGCTTGTATACCAGGCTGAAGAATAGGAAATCAAATGCATTCTTGACTCTCACAAACAGCATGGTCAGATCAAATATCTCATTCACTGGTGTGGGTTTCCTCACAAAGAATGCAAGTGGAAACATAATAGTGTTATGCTTACTGCAAGCTTGTGCCCTAGTGAAGTTAGTTGCAACCTTTCAATGCTGGAAAGAGATGAAGTAGTCTTGTACAACCTAGTGTACTGTGAGCCAATCAGCCCAGCACACTTACCATGACAACTGGAGTTAACTCAGTTGTGGAGGAAGAATAGGAATGACAGTTGGACGGCTGTTTGATGGCCAATGACTTGAGCGGAGTGAAGTCAATGGTGTCACACTCAACCCTTATGAATAGAGGGGTCCTCTTGTGATGACACGAAGTCCTAGTTCTTCACAGAAAGACCAGAAGAGACACAAGTGAAAAGCTGAAGACTTTGAGCTTGTGGAACACCAGTTAACATGGTATGAATTGCATAGAACTAGCTTAGAGTTACTGGTACAAGGCTTGTGCTATTTATACGATGAGGAATGAAGCATGGACCATTGGGTTTTGTAGGAATAGTAAGTGTTCCACTATTAGAATGGAAAGGATCAAAAGAAAGTTGGAACAAAAGGACCTCCACTGTCCGGAAGAGGGATATGTTTCCAAGAGGCTGTACATTGTCATAAGTGATAGGGATTGAAAGACATTGGATGGGAGAGAGTCCCATCATGAGGAGAAGACAAGTCTGAATAGAGTAAGTGAAAGAAAAATAAATGCACCATAGGACAATTTCATAACATTAGCTCCTCTCTAATGGTCAAAGTTCCACCTTCAAATCTAGACATCTTTACTCATCTGTGCAATTGATCTCATAGTCCGTGAGATCGTATGGGTCTTCAATCAATGGCCTGTCCCAGCAGAATTGCATCACGTGCCCCTGGTGGCTGTAGTGTAAGCAAGTATTGAAGGGGGAATCTCTTTTCACATGTCCTGGCACCATTTTGTGACAGATGGGACAAGTGTATTTGGCACATTCGGGGCATAGATGGTTCTTGCTCCAACAAACAAAGCATTGGGTGTGATTGAGATCTAGGACGAGATCGAGGTCGAAGATCTGGTGCATGGATGATGATCTGTGGTTGAGGGTCCGGATTCCTCTGTGGTGGTTCATCATCAGGTAGGTCGCTTGCAGTGTCT
>JBBPJL010000560.1:0-15952 GCA_038088675.1 Xanthoconium separans | reverse complement strand
TGGGGCATTTATTCGGAGGCAGCTGTCTCTCAGATACGTTAATGGCAGTCTCTCAGACATATTGTGTATGTGGAGCATAATTGGTCTGTAAGAAACCTCCACCATCCGAAAAGTGGTGCCAAGGGTGTAGAGTACAGTGGAGGCGATGGGCGCAAGAAGAGTGCTTGTGCTGAGTCATTAGTGCTGCGCGGCGTGTACGGGTTGACAAGGTTCGTGTGCAAAAGGAAAAGAGCGGTTACAGTAAAATGAACATCAAGATATATCCCATGAACGTACTTGACTTTTGGCTATTTCAACCAGGATACCCACCATAAGTACAAATTCGCCAGAGTGAGAGAAAGAAACTGCCCTGACTTCACAATCATGTTGTGATGTTGAATGGGACAACCAGAAGTTGCATCCCAGAAACGAACAGTTTTGTCATAGGACGCGCTTGCGAAGATCGACTCTGGAGAAAGGGAGAGAGATGATATCCAGTCTGTGTGACCTGTCCAGGGATGCCCGATCTGTTCTCCTGTATGTGCGTTCCAGCAGTAAGTTGTTTTGTCCCACGAGCCAGAGAAGAGTCTGCTGCCATCGCGTGACTATAGAACACAAACAATATCATGAGGGTGAGTGAGCCAGTCTTGACGTCATGCATGTGGATGTTCCAGAAGCGATTTTGTCGCCGTTTGGAGAGAATGACAGAGAATAAACAATTTTCAGGATGTTGACCTTGATGGAACAGACCAGTCTATCAATAGCCACCTGGTCCAAACCACCGACTGCGACGAACTGATCATCCGGCGAGATGGCAATCACGGGGTAGTACATCCCTGGACATTTCCATTCCTTGACAAGTTTGTGTGATTCGACATCCCCCACTTTGATGTCTCCTTCCTCGAGATTGCTGATGATCCTTGTACCAACCCGGGTCACTGCAAGATCGACTACGATGCCCTCCTGCTCCATCGATACCCCCACCTGCGACCCACTTTCCATACCCCAGATTTCTACAGTTCTGTCGTTGGAGCCAGTGACAACTCGGCGTCCGTCTGGAAGATATGCAAGTTTGTTGACCAAGTGGCCATCATGTGCTGAGAGTACCAATTCAAGTGGCCAAGAACCATCATTGCGTGACCAATGCCAGGGTGGTATGATGTCAGCCATAACTAGATTTTGAGTTGGCAGATTTGCAAAGGTGCGTGGTGGAAGGACACAATGAGCACTGAATACCTTGTGGACCTCCACAGCTAACATCGCCTCGAGGTAACCATACCGGGGCAGTGCACCTTGGTTCTAGCACCGAAAGCTGTGGACTTCCTGCTGTTTATCAGGGTCTGTAGTACAGTCAAGGTCCGTGCAAGACCATGATTGACTTCAATGTTGTCCTGAAGCCTCAGCCTCATCGATCCTTGCCTCAAAAACCATTCTCCACAGAAAATGACGGCATAGTCAACTGGCCAAGGTATGTACAACTTCCCCAGATCGGGGAAAGTCTCTCACACCCCGCAGTCTCAGTCGGTCAAGGTATCTAGGCACCGACTTGATCTACGGATCCAGAGCAGCTTACTCTTTCTGAAGCTGTCTCGCGTCTCCCGTCACTGGCTGGCTCCGAGCTGATGTGGCGATAACAATATGACCCTCAATGATTGCCAGTTCAAAGCGTATATTAGTACATACATATTCAAGTCTGGCAGCACTTCACCGGTTACCCGGGTCATTGAATACGAACCTTGTTACTTGTCTCATCACCCCATGTATGCTATCAATGACGCTCTTCGACCTTTGCAAAGGGTCAGGGTCCAGAGAAAGGCCATGCCATAGTCACATCGTACACACGCCGTTGCTTCTTTGGGGGTTGCTCCACATGTGTTCCGCTCGCAGACATGGACCCGGGTGGACCAGCGAGATATGGAGATGCTAAGATCAACGCAGGTGAGCAAAACATCATCTCTGGATATAACTTGAAGCACACTTTACCTTGAGATGAAGCAAGCGGAGAAGCATATGATCCACCGTTGTCAGCGCTGACAATGGGATGGGATTGGGCACTGCAATCGTGTTCAACAAGCCAGAAAGCACGAAACATCAAACAACTTGCCTTTCAGAGATGGTTGGATACGGCCTTGGTGAGTTGACAGCATCAGTTGTCAGCACAATGACGATGGAAGCAGATGTTTGCACCTTTTCTGATTGTCTCTGGCAAGCGCGTTCATATCTTTCGTTGACTGATCCATAAGATGGGCAAGAGACGAGAAAGCTTCCTGACCTGGGCTTGACCCAATCAACTCAGAAAGAGGAAGGGAGGCGGGGCAATGATTTAGGAAGTGTTTGATGGTAGGAATTATTGTCTCTATATCAGGTCGCTCCTCAACAGTCACCCAACAATCTTGAATGCACTTCCAATGCGAGTCATCCAATGTGGGAGATGTGGGTCGACAAGGTTTCTTTCCCTTTGCCAGTTGCAAGACAATGGCCGAATCCTCGCGGACTTCTGACCATGGTCCTTTGCCGGACAATACCTGCGATAATATCAGAACGAGATTGGATTTCATGTACATCCAACTTTCCTGAAGAATGATACAGCCAAACGACCATATATCGCTCTTGGCTGTTCGAACGAACGTCTCTTCTGGATCGACTTGCTCTGGTGCAATCCAACGCAATGCTCCGGGTCGTGCAGTGGATCTTTGGAGATAACATAATGCTTCAGGAATAATGCCCAATAGTGATGCATAACCGAAATCGCCCAAGCGTGCGGTATAATCCGCATCAATAAGTACGTTATTCTGTCATTGGTGAGACCAAGAGGATGCTAGGAGATCCAAGACCGACGCACACAGTTGAGATCCCCATGGACGATCGGGAATGAATGCACTATACGCGTCATGTTGGTCCTAGCCTTGAAGATGATAATAATGACGCACAGTACTGTAACCCGTTTGCGACATCCAGTAGCTTTTGTGACGTGGTTAGGACACTTAGATGTGTAAAGTATTTGGTTGGCGCACAAACCGAAATTGGTGTCCTAAAGTTAGCATGTCATAATGCTTTGCTAAGAAGCGATGGAGAGATTCATTCGACATCCAAAGCGACACCAATGATATTGCACCACACAACCCAAAACCATGTGCAATTCCCAGGAATGGAACGACGTTGACATGGTCGAGTCTCCTCCAAATTCCGAGCTCTCGATGGAGCATCTGTGGAGTACTTAACAGCGTCCACAAGCTTAAGATCAATGAAATAGTTACCTTGAGGGCTTTTTCGCTTGCATTTCCATCTGTAGCGAGTGTGAATCGGAAAGCCTTTACCGCAACCTGAATGAGAGGTGAATCAACAAGGCCCTGACCAGCAGACTAATCCCGAACCTCCTTTGGCGGACCATCAATGTACCAACACCTATATATATCGCCAAAACCTCCTCCTGCAATATACTGAGTATCTGTTCTGACGATATAGGGAGTAAGATCTGGTGGGGGAGGGAAGCTTGCGCTGACAAAGTTGATGGTTTGAATCATCACGTTGTACTACAGTAATTATGTGATATGACGCACCTGAAAGCGGATATATCAAACGGTGGTTTCGCCACCGGACGGAAGACTGGATGTGGGTGAGGTAGCGTCGAGTGTTCAATGCGATGACGTGGTTCCTGTATCTACCGGGAAACATGAGCACATAAATGAGAACCTTATCGGGGCTGATTGGCCTTACTCGCTCGTTGGAATTGACGGGGAATGTCTGCAACGGAAAAGAGTGGTCAGTATGAACCCTCAGACATACCCTACTGTACATACCTGACCTCCGGCTGATTCGAACCAGGGTACCCGCCACAAGTACAGCGTTCCATCGTGCCCTACCGATGCTATGTATTCGCTGGAGGGAGAGAAAGCAACTGCCCTGACTGCACGATCATGTTGTAGATGTTGTCCGATGGGGCCAGAGGTTGCATCCCAGAAACGAACAGTTTTATCCCAGGACGCGCTTGCGAGGGTTGACCCGTCTGGAGAAAGGGAGAGAGAGAATATCCAGTCTGTGTGACCTCTCCAAGGATGCCCGATTTGTTCTCCTGTATGTGCATTCCAACATAGAATTGTTTTGTCATTTGAGCCAGAGAAGAGTTTGCTGCCATCGCGCGACCAAAGTACACAAAGAACACCGAATCTGTGTCCTTTGAGTGGACCGAGGATGGGTGAGCCAGTCTTGACATCATATATGTGGATGTCGTGGAGCGTGCCACAAACGAGTTTGTCGCCGTTTGGAGAGAACGACAGGCAATCAACCAATTCGTCGACCTCGATGGAACGGAACAGTTCCCCTCGCATGCTAGTATAAATAGCCACGTTCTTGAAACGACCGACCGCAACAAACTGGCCATCCGGGGAGATGGCAATCTTAGACTTTTCATCTGCCAGTGGGTGACTCCATTCCTTGACAAGCTTGCGCGATTCGACATCCCACACTCTGATGTCTCCCTGGTTGTGACAACTGATGATTCTAGTGCCATCCCAGGTCACTGCAAGATCGAGTATTATGCCCTCCTGCTCCATTGATATCCCTTCTTGCTCCCCACTTTCCAAATCCCAGATCTTCACAGTTCCGTCATCAGAGCCAGTTGCAACCCGTCGTCCGTCTGGAAAGTACGCAATGCACATGATCCAGGAATCATGTGCCGAGATTACCAGATGTGGGTGAGGACTATCATTGTCCGACCGCTGCCAGGGTGGTATGACGTCGGCCATGGCTAGGTTTCTAGTTGACGGATTTCCAAAAGTGCGTGGCAAGCAGGACGCGTGGTAGGAAGGACCAAGTGAAGGGGAAATGCTGCGGCACACGTTGTGGTCCTCCACGGCGTATACTTATGTATGGGCTCCGTTTGGCGCTCAAATTACATACTTCAAGTGGATGCTGTAGTACAGCCGATTGATCAGGGTCAGACTGCTGTGGTGAGGCGATCGACATGACGGTGCAGGAGTTGTGCATGGTGGCAAGACCAAAGGGGAAATTGCTGAACATATTGTAGACTTCCACTGCGAGTATACTACAAGCTACGAGGCAAAGTTGAGACAATGATTGTGGCATAAGGACGCCTAATGTTGATGTGGTAGACACAGAAAGAGCGCTAGCAATCGGACAAAAACCCACAATCCTTAAAGGATGAGTCACTATGAGCTGCGTCATAGAGCAGGAAGTAATAAACGAGAACGCACAGTTTACTGTAATATTTCTGAAAGTATCCGAGTGAAGTTGCAAGCAGCAAAAGAGGTGAGTTGGTCGTCGTCGCTCGAACTGAACCGAAAGGGAATCGCCTTGTTGTCGTTTGTTGTTGCTATTTTGTGTCCTGACTTTTGGACTACCGCTCAAGGTATTCCTGTTCCGAGTCGCTTCATTTCCCTCTGTTGGTTGTCTATCCTTCACCGGACCCACCGCTGGAGCCAGTGTCTACCCAACCCTTCAGTGGTGAGCTCGATTAGCCAGCAGACATTGTTCATTACGACTCTTTTAATCATAAATCCGATTCGTTGGACTCAATGTGTTCCTTGCAGACACATGTCATTGAAATGGGTCCTCCTGGACAGCAAGGCATTCCATCCCATCGTCTCTGTCGTCGGCGAGGGTCCCTGTGAGTTACTTGCACACGGTCTCGAGGTGGAACAAGCATCAACCACGTTACTCTTGACAACGATGTTTATCGCACAGCTGGAGATTGCAACTTGGGCATGTGTCCCAAGGTTGGTTATGGGACGCATTGAAGCGAGCACGGATGCATGTTTTTGTCAGGTGTCGTGTTTGATAGAATCCGCTTCGTGATCGGAGCTAGTAAGAATCTCCCTTTTCTGAGTGATACGTCGAATGCTGATCATACCAGAAGTGGGTGGTACCGTGGACGGGCAAATCGCAGGGAAGCCGCTTGGCCACTGAATCTTGTCAACTTGTTCCTTCGCTGCGGGATGAAGACCTATCTATTGACATGACAACAACGGTTTCGGTTCCCGCGTCTTGCTCTCGTGATATAGTACCAGCGCAAAGCTGATCGCCATCCCATGTTTGTTCCCTCGGAATCAGACGGTAGAGACGTTGTATGCATTGTAGTACGTATCTCTCGTCAGTGCCAGCTCATTCATGCTAGCTCAGTCATGCCAGCTCAGTCAGACTCTCATCACCTCATGGGTGGGAGAAAAGAAAACCTAAACTATTTCCAAATCACATCGTTCCTGAACCCTCGTAGTGGCTGAACTATGCGCCATACCTCGTCCGATATCACTTCCAACTCCTAGACTCACGCGCACGTTGTTGAGCGTCGCCCTGCCACAGAGGCTTTCCATCACTTATTGGATTTGAGGAGCGCTGATGCACCTCCGGGATTGCGCATCCAACCGGTGTGCAGGGAGATGCTGAGTCTGGCGACATGCTCGATGAACGAGTTGGGGATCATCTCTCAGTGGGCTATGGAGCACGCTATACTTATATATATCCGCTCTTGTCAGTCGATTATCAAGTACAGCTGTGAATAAAGTACGTTCATTGACCACGCACTCTCTTTTAATGTCCCGTCATTCTGCAAATATCGATAGAAAAAGTAGGCAAGAAAAAGCTTTCAATTGGATTGTATCTCTCCACGACTGTCCAGTCAATGCTCACAGTAGGAATAGGTGGTACCATTGACAGTTCGAACATAATTTCATAGACATACAGAATCAAGACGGTACGTTACGCGTACTTATACTCTCTCGGATACAAAACGGTCAGTTTATACTTTTTCATCACGGCGTTCACATCCAGTTAAAACCCATTAGGCCTAGGCGGCCAAGTGTACACAAGCTCCGGTTCCTCGGGCGTCGGGTGCTGCGCAGGTGCATCGGGCATATGTTCCCTATTCTCTCCCAGATCCCCAACTCGCATCTTCTCCTTGAACACCGCCCACCAAGCCTCTACGTCGTCTTGCTCCGTGATCGCAACGTTCTTCCACGGTTTGGGATCTCCTCTCGGAAGCAACTTGTCTGCAGATTCGGCGGGACGCAGCGAGACATCACCGGGATGAGTTGCTGGGTAGAGTCGCGAGCGATACGGCTCGGAGTGAATGATGGTGCCGTCCTCAGCAAAGGAGAAGACGTTGGGTCCGGGGGTCCAGATGGGATTGAAGAACGTGTCGAGGTGGAAATCCCTGGTCAACGCGGGCTGTGCATGTCGCGTCAGCTCTGGGTTTGTTTTGAACGCGATGGCTATGTACCTTTTGCGCGGACGAGTGATGAGATTGGTAACCACGTTGATATTCATTCTGGGATGCGGCGGGAGCAGCTGGAGAGCTATTGGAACCAGTCGCAGCCCCCGTCGCGTTTGTAGCTTGGAAATGCATTGGGTGACGGGGTTGCATTTCCGAGAGGGGCATGGTGATATAGGATTCGCTGGGGGGCGGTAGATTGTTGGCAGGGAGATAGCTAGTAAGGTGAGGGTATGACTAGGAGACAGGTGAGCTCGAGTTTGTGTTCCAGTACCACGAGGAAGGTTCCTTTTATACCGTCGTGTTCTACAGAAGGCTAAAGTGCTACTTGAGTCCTGGACCTTCCGCTGGTCTGGTGGAATAAAAGCGGGCCCATGGACCGCACAAAGTAACTGGACAACTTTCTGCCCTGCTTGAACCTACCATTATGGTGTTGCTCTTCTCCGGATCATCGCTTGGGCCATTCCACAACTCGGCGAGAAATAATCCGCCGACAACGAAAAGCTGATGACTGACCTACCGCTTGGGTCACCAGAGGGACCATACGTACACGATTGACGCAATACGCATCCAATGCACGTCAGCCATAATCAGTGTGAGCACTGAAGTCTGGCATGAGTCATCAAGCAGGCGGCAGACGTGATAGTTTACGGGCCCTTTCCAAGATCCGGTATAGTTGAACCAAAGAACGGTGCAACCGGGTCAGTACGAGAATAAAAGGTTGAAGACAATGCCAGCTTGGACATTGCTCCATGATAGCTACTGGTTCCGGTCGTCGCCGCTTCCTGGTTGATTACCTAAGCGCACGTCTAGTATTTTATTTTCTGCGCGAACTCTCCATTTCTGAAAGGTCATTCTGTAGGTTCTCTTGGCGCACCCTTTGGAAAATACGTGCCAAATGTTCAAGCTTGAAGCTTGAAGGGCTACCGTCTCTTCACTCGCATATCCATACCCACCCTCTTGTGTCTCGGTCGTTCCGTATTCATCCTCCTATGTTGCTCGCAGACAACCCCATGTATTAGATGAAGAGGAAGTGCCAGACCCACACCCTGGGGTATACCTGTCGATGGTCGTCTGCAATCTCAATGTCAAGCGGGCCTTTTGTCGAGGATCAATTTTGTTGATCACAACCTCAAACATGCTGGTAAGTTGCTTTGATACTCGTCTCTCTCAGTCAAATGACACGAACCATCTGTGGCAGTGAAGACATAGGTCAGGTGCCGACCGCGCTGATTCTGTCTTTTCACGCCTCGCAACACAGGTCGCCATATGGCCTCGACATCCAGAGGTGGGTTTTCATTGGCCAAGTTTATGGACAAGATGATCATGTTGAGACGACTGTAAAGGTGGTTTTGTGCCAGGTTCCGTTGATAAAAGAGTACCACGTTCGTAAATTGGCAGAAATATGTGCCCGGCACGTGGTTCAATAACCTCATTCAATAACCTCCATAATGCATGAGGTGGGATGGAAGACATACGAGATGGTGATGTGCCCTGGTGAGCAAAGTTGACAGGCACTGTGAGTTGATAAGATAGACAATGTTGACCCGGTAGTTGATGGAACGTCGGCCTCAGAGTGTTGCTTCGTCAGTCTTTGTGAGCGCGAGAGAGCCAGAAATAACGATCCTAATTTGAATGGCCCTGTGAAATAGCGTTGCAAATCAGAAAAATGGAGTCCATCAGTCGATCGTGCTTCGAGCGGTACAAGTTATGCTGAAATGAAAGGTGCCCGAACATTGGTCATCATGATTAGTGAACTCCATCCATGCTTCGAAATAGATCTGCAGTCAGGATTTGTTTCTGACGTACACGCGAGTGATAAGATAATCCAGACTCTAATATCGAGCAGCAGAACCCCTTTGGTGAGGCTCAAGTACGCCTGGTCAAGATTTTTTTCTGCCACTCGATAAGGCGATGTCCAAAACGAACGGGTGGGCTGGGTAGTGTCACACCATCAAATCCAAGGGAATTTCCTGGTGGTTGTTCAAATGTGAGTCGGCATAGAATACATGGGCATGTGTCGAACCAGCAACCAGTATCGATAAATATGGCATGAATCGCACGCTCTACACACGCCGCTTCTTATGAGGATATCCTTCTGCGGTAGTCACTCTGAACCTCGCCTGTTTTCCCACCGTTGATACAATGGGACGATCGCTCTCATGATGTCTCTCCGAGCCAGATGTGGCAGCCATCACGACGGCCCCATCATTGTCATCTGCAGAATCTGGGAATCTGGTAGTGCCGTGTATGCACCAGTACTCACCCCTGGTGTGTGGAACGAACCGAATGCGCTGCTCGTCGACAAACAGCGCATCATGGAGTTTCTCTGCATCCTCTGCGCTCAGCCCAAACACGCCTCTGTCCCTATCGCGAATGATGCCCTGCGGCCAATTGATAATCTTGTATCCCCTCTTCTGTAGGTCTCCTTCGAGGGTGGACCATGGGAGGCGACTATTCAGCAACTTGAAGCCCACCTCACCTGGTGATATCGTGGTAGTGATTGGATCATGAAAACGTGGGAACAAACTCACATAACATTTCTACAAGCCTTTGTTTAATCTTATCGATTTTGCGAATCTTCTTTGCGTCCGCGCTGGGTGTGGAACGAAAGACTGACGTGGAGGATTCCACTCCTGAAGCGAGCCTGTGGTAGCGTGGCAGGTATGAGACATTAGATCAAGATGCTCATCTCATCCAAAACTCCACAACAGCAAACGTGCAGTGACCTGACTGGCACGTTCACTAGTCGCAAGAGGTCTCGGTGAGATTCATGGATGAAATGAAACATGCTGACATAGGTTCCCAATCATTGTCAAATATGGTTTCTAGGCCATTACATTCCGACGAAGCATTTCGCAAGGTGCGTTGTGAACTCGTTGGGACAAGGTAAGTGGGAATGTGAAACCCATTCGAAACTGCGAGATCAATCTGCAAGAAATGGTTATGATTGTGTATATGGAATAAATGGACATTCTAACCAGTCTATGTAATCGTTGTTCAAACATTCGTTGGCGTTGTCCGAACTCAAGGGTGGAAACTGTAAGGATGTGATGCAGATCTATTTCATCAGACACGGCTGGCATATCTAGGGCGTCTTCCTCGGCACTTGAATCATGGACGGGAGTGAAATGTTGGCCAATCAAGTTACTGCGAGATGGCTCGCCAGTGGAATGATTTTGAAATTCGAAGAGCGAAAGTAGATTAGACTCCTGTATGCAGCCACTGGTGTGCAAATTGAAATGAAATGCTTGCTCAGTATAAGTAGAATATGGTGCAGCTGGATGAATGAAGAGTGTTTGTGCTGGGTTAATGGTGTTGTGTGATATGTTGAGGTCCTGAAGGTTTGTCTGCAGCAGGGGTGAGAATGAGCAGTAAGGTGTACAAATGCTATGAGCATACTCACCTCACTTCCTGCCGGATGAAACCAAGGGACCCGCCATAAATACAAATTTCCATCTTGTCCTGCTGATGCCACGAATTCACCCGAGGGAGAGAATGAAAGTGTGAGAATATCTCCATCGTGCTGTAGATGTTGTCCTACAGGTTGACCAGAATTTGTATACCAGAAACGAACAGTTTCATCCATGGAGCCGCTCGCGAGGATGGACCCATCCGGTGAAAGGGAGAGGGAGAATATGGCCTTGGTGTGACCAGTCCAGGGATCCCCAATTTGCTCTCCAGTATGTGCGTTCCAACAGCGAATCGTTTTGTCATTTGAACCAGAGAAGAGTTTACTGCCATCGCGTGACCATGAAAGGGAACCAATATAATCTGTGTGGCCTATAAGAGGACCGAGGGTAAGTTTTCCAGTCTTGACGTCGTGCACGCGGATGTCGTAATTGTCGCTGTTGTCATTATTGGTGACACAACCGAGTTTGTCGCCATTCGGGGAGAATGATAGACACCGCGCAAAGCCACGAGCCTTGATGAGACGGACCAGTTTCCCTTGTATACTGTAAATGGCCACCGGACGACCACCAATTGCAATGAGCTGATCATCCGGCGAGAGGGCAACCTCGGGGGACCACTTTCTCTGTTTCCATTCGTTGATAACTTTATGTGATTTGACGTCCCACACTTTGATGACCCACCCCTCCTCGTGACTGCTGATGATCCTTGTGCCATCCTGAGTCACACCAAGACCGATTACCTTGCCTCTATGCTGCATCGATATCCCTTCTTGTGCCCCGCTTTCCACATCCCAAACCCTGACAGTCCCGTCATCACTGTTGAAATCTGGGTTTTCTATCTTTAGTTTCGTTCTATTCATGACCCAGATTCTAGACCACATCACATGATGGTCTCGGACTATTGTTCCGATTACACTATCACATTTACTCATATCTTACTCATCATATCAAAGAGCATTTACTGCTATTGGTAGATATGTTTAGGATTATCAATCCTTTTCTCATTGACTCATTCTATATGACGTCCTTTTGTCTACCTATATTTATTCCTACTATACTTAGTAGAGGCAGTGCTAGTAGCCAGATCCTACTTAAGGAGAGCTCCCTGTAGTCGCTCTCCTTAGAACTTGAATCCCCATTCTTTGTTCTACTGCTCTACTAAGCACCCACCTAAAGCTTTCACCCTCTCGTCCTACTTCAGTGAGTAGCTCCCACTGAACCATATCCTCTCCAGTTACTACACTTTTGTGGTAACTCCTACTATCCCTCGGTAGTAGAGAAAGCGGAGTACCTCGCAACTTCGTTAATCACCACCAGTCACAACTCGTCCGTCAGGAAGATACGCAAGGCTCGGGTCCTCAATCCAGCCATCGTGTGCCGGAATTACAAGGTGTGGTTCAGAAAGATTGAGGTCAGTCCTCCGTGGTAATACACTTGACATGATGATCCAAGCTAGTTCCGCGGTTGGCATATTTGCAAAGGTGGGTGCGGTCGAAGGAGATAAGCTGAATAACTTGTATCCCACGGCCCACTGCAGTGCACACCTTCACTGGACTGCTCATGATTTATGCTTTCGCCAACTCTTCTACCCTTTCACTCTCTTCGCCCTGTGCGTCCGCTTCTCGTCATCACTTGATTTCGCTTTCGCTCAACAGTAGCACCCATGACACATCGGCTCTCTAAATCTAGTCCTGACTCCCATAGAGGATGGAGGTGCAGATGACACAAGGAATAGTATACCAGGAGAGCTTGCACTAATCTTGCTCGCAGGTCGTTTGCCTCCTTGATGGTTCAAGCTTTCTCCATGACAAAGTGAAAGAAATGAAATTTGCTTCCATAGTTGAGGCGGTGCATTACCGCCAAGACAGGATGAATAAATCAGATGGAAACCCACGAGTTTTATAGGCCGAGTCACCATGATCTACGTCATAGTAATAAGGTAATACCCCCTGACCTCTTGTTTCTGACAGTACGTGAGTTTGGGAGAGCTCACGAATCTCTTACCTAACTCCGGGCCTTCGGTACTAGTGGTGAGCTTCATCAGCCAGCAGATCTTGCTCATCACGACTCTTTCAATTGGCACAACCCAATTTGTCGGACTCAATGTATTCCCTTGCAGGACATGTGTCATTGAAACGGGCTCTCCTGGACAGCAAGACATCTCTGTCGTCGTCGAGGGTCCCTGCGTATCACTTGCATGCAGTCTCGAGATGGAACAAGCGTTAACATGCGATAACCACGCCCAGGTTACTCTTGATGACAATGTTTAATGCGCAGGCGGAGAGTGCAACGTTGGCATGTGTTCTTTTTTTCCACCAGTTTGGCTGCGTCTTCCTCGTCGGACGGCTCAAAGGTCGGTTGTGGGACGCATTGAAGTGAGCACGGATGCGTATTTTTGTCAGGTAACGTGGTTAATAGAAGGCACGTCGTGATCGGAGCCAGTAGGAATTGCTATTTTCTGAATAATACGTCGAATGCTGATCATACCCGAAGTGGACCTGATAGCATAGAGGGACAAGTCGCGGGGAAGAACTTAATCTTGTCAACTCGCCCCTTCCCTGCAGGATGAGGACCTATCTGTTGACATAACCCAGCAGCTAACCGCACTCCCATACTTGTTTCCTCGGAATCATGCGGTAGAGAGATTGTATGCAATGTAGTAAGCAACTCTCGTTAGTGCTAGCACGCTCACTGGCAGTGGCGGGATAAAGGAAAGCTCACGCCTTCCCACCACGCCGCCCGCCTCCGCTCGTCCCCGAACCCTCGTAATAATTGACACACCCGCCATAAGTCGCCCAAATTGCTCCCATCCATTGACTCACGCGCACGACGCCCGGCTCGCCGCTGAAATTGCACATGCAGCCTGTGCGCAGGGGCCGTGTCTCGTGGCGACGTGCTCGATGAACGAGATTGGGATTATCTTTCCAGTGGGCTGTGGAGCACGCTATACTATCAGAGTGTGCAGTCACTTATCGAGTGCCTGTTTAACCTGTTATGTATTGCTCGTGCATTCTTCTGACAAGCTGCGAATATAGCGCGTTCATTGTCCACGCACTCTCGTTCAATGCTGCAAAATTTCGAGTAATAGAAAAGCAAGGAAGAAAAGGCTTTCAGTTGTATTGTATCCCTCCACGATCGTCCAGTTGTTCATAGTGGGGACAGGTGGTGCCGTTGACAATTCGAACACAATTTCATGTAGACATACAGAATCGAGACGGTACGTTCCGCGTACTTATACTCTCTCGGACACAAAACGGTCAGTTTATACATCAAAAGCACTTTTTTATCACGGCGTTCACATCCAGTTAAAACCCATTGGGCCTAGGCGGCCAAGTGTACACAAGCTCCGGTCCCTCGGGCGGCGGGTGCTGCGCAGGCGCATCGGGCATATGTTCCCTATTCTCTCCCAGATCCCCAACTCGCATCTTCTCCTTGAACACCGCCCACCGAGCCTCTACGTCGTCTTGCTCCGTGATCGCAACGTTCTTCCACGGTTTGGGATCTCCTCTCGGAAGCAACTTGTCTGCAGACTCGGTGGGACGCAGCGAGACATCACCGGGATGAGTCGCTGGGTAGAGTCGCGAGCGATACGGCTCGGAGTGAACGACGGTGCCGTCCTCTGCAAAGGAGAAGACATTGGGTCCGGGGGTCCAGATGGGATTGAAGAACGTGTCGAGGTGGAAATCCCTGGTCAACGCGGGCTGTGCATGTCGCGTCAGCTCCGGGTCCGTTTTGAACGCGATGGCTACGTACCCTTTGCGCGGACGGGTGAAGAGATTGGTAACCACGTTGATATTCATTCTGGGATGCGGCAGGAGCAGCTGCAGCGTTATTGGAACCAGTCGCAGCCGCCGTCGCGTTTGTAGCTTGGAAATGCATCGGGTGACGAGGTTGCATTCCTGCGAGGGTTACGATGATATATATGATATAGGATTCGCTGGAAGGTGGTAGAGCGTTGGCAGGGATATAAGGCGAGGATATGACTTGGAAGCAGGTGAGTTCGAGTTTGTGTTCGAGTACCGCGAGCCAGGTTCCTTTTATACCGGTGTGTTCTACAGGAGGCTAAAGCGCTACTTGAGTCCTGGACCTTCCGTTGGTCTGGTGGAATAAAAGCGAGCCCATGAACCGCACAAAGTAACTGGACAACTTTCTGCCCCGCTTGAACCTACCATTATGGTGTTGCTCTTCTCCGGATCATCGCTTGGGCCAATCCACAGCTCGGCGAGAAATGATCAGCCGACAACAAAAAGCTGATGACTGACCTACCGCTTGGGTCCTCAGAGGGACCCTACATACATGATTGACGCAATACGCATCCAATGCGGAGACTTGTGCGTCAGCCATAAATTATAATCGCTGTGAGCACTGAATTCTGGCATGAGTCATGAAGCAGGCCGCAGACGTGATAATTTACGGGTCCTTGCCGAGATCCGATATAGTTGAAGCAAAAAATGGTACAACCGGGTCAGTACGAGGATAAAGAGTTGAGGACAATGTCATCTTGGACCATCTTCAAGTTGGTCAATGCTACCGTGACCATCCTGGCTGATTACCTAAGCGCGCAACTCAAACAATGAGTTACTGTCACCATTACACCACATGGTCTGCAGCCCAGTTCGGAAAAGTCATGTCTGCTCGTCGTTCTGCACGTTATCATTTGAAAAATACCTGGATAGCCGTCTCTTTTGCCCACCAGTCAGCTCGTGGGATTCACTCAAACATTGTGAAGAGAGTTCAAGCATATCCCTTTCTTCTGAGTTCGTGTTACTTCCATTTCCTCCGTCTCCTGACGTTGCCCATAGAATGGGACAAGCGAACGCCAGCACTCGGAACGATATCAATCAGCAGTCACCAATTTTGACTGACGGACCTCTACCACCTGCGTAACCACGTCGCGGTCATGAACCAGTCTCCAGCCCTGTTTTTACGCGACCATCCAGGAAACATTGCGTATGGAAATGGCCGACGAGATCTAGCGGCCGCACTGCACGCTCACTTACACGAGTTAGTGATGTCGATGCCACTACAGTACCGCACGCGGACAGACGCGCACGCATACGTTTGGGGTTTCCTACCAAGATGGAAGCTTCGTGCTCACTGAGCGGGGTATCGTATCCTGCCGTGGTCCGAATGAGGATTCTGGCTGCTAGGTGGGGTCATGCGAGAAATGAAGTCGATGCAGGTCTGTCATCATGTGGACATCATCGGAGACGGCAAATGGGTCGAGTGCCAGAGTGCCTGGAGTATCGTCCATCCTGGAAGGACTCAAAAGCCTAGTACGCCGTCTTTCAGTCGGGCTGTCGGTTCTTGTGCTCTAGCGAACTTAGTACCAACG
>JBBPJL010000559.1:0-15962 GCA_038088675.1 Xanthoconium separans | reverse complement strand
CTCTCAAACAACGTATGTGTTCCTATCGGCTTTACGCAATTGAGCTACAATAACGTCGGAGACAGTCGAGCGACGTGCTCTTTTCCTATCCAAAGTCAACGGACCTTCTTGTGTTTCCCCCATCCCCGGGGACCCCCCATCTCCTCGCGGGTTCAGATCCGAGCATCCCGTCCATGAGATTGCAGCAGAAAGCTCAGACGACTTGAGCGCTCTCAATCCAGCTCGGGATAGGCGTGCAGAGCTCCGCTTGCTCCTTGCTGAACAACCTCTTGCGAGCTCAAAGTCTCCCCCCCTTGTAACGGTGTCGAGACGTATCCCACCTTCGTTGGAAGAGATCACTGCTCATCTGAGACTGGTGCATGTCTCATCCAATAGGGAATGCTCTCAATCACGGCCACCCAACCCCCTACAAGCCTTGAGCTTGTCGAACCATCAGAACAAGGCTAGTTCTGCACCCCTCGCGCTGCAAAATGCAACGTCCAACGCCACCGTTATTCACCAGGTTATCCGCCCGGATTGCCGCGACCTACGCAAGATGGGAGCTAGGGATACAGCCATTCCTCACGCATTCGGTGCTGCGGCCGGGTCCGCACTGCATACAGGCCGTGCGGATACCGCGCGAGATATGATTGCGACCCTCATGCGTCGTAGCTCGCCGCTTCTTAGACCAGTTCTCGACGAATGGCATCGAAGTGAAGAGATACGCCTAATTGCAACTTAGTGATCGGGTCTTCGGTTGTCGTCATCGTATATAGCACATGTCCCGACACCAATCATTGAATATGCATCATCATGTGGTAGCACTAGCATTGCAGCAATTGTCATTTGAAAACTATCCCAACGTCAATCACAAGAAAGACAGCTAAATGGTACCCAATCCCAATAGGCTCTCTGTCTGACCCAACGTCAAATTTTCAAATACAATGAATGAGTAATGTTAATGTACAAGTGGCTGGATTCTGTACATGCATGGTCAAGTTCTCTGATATATGGTGGCCGAATCATTCGGGGTCATTAGATTCATCTCCAGGATTGCACGGTTCGCCATCGATGTTCCCGAGTGTTAGAAATAGATGGAGCGACGATGTCAGGAGGTGGCGTCGGCGCCCTCCCGCGAAGCCGAGATATAACCGCAATGCGTTGGTCTACAAAGATCATCCAACCTTGTGTTTGAGGGGCGGAATGAAATTACTCACTGTAGTCACTCCTGACATGTTCGTCCATCAACTCTTCATCGGAATCGGCTAGGGGATCTGTGGTTGTTACAACATGCCAAGCATCTGATTGTAGATGAAGCTTGTGTCTTCTCGCAAGATACTGATACCGGACACTCACGTTGAAGCATGGTTCGCTGTGGACCACGCGAAGTACTACCAGCAGACCTCTCTGTAGTGGCACATGAAAACCGATCAGGGGGCTCGAGGTACACTTGACTAACCCGTAGGTTGTGATGCAGGCGCAGGTCGTGGAGGGGGCATATAATGAATATAAGGCTTCTCCCGAATACCATCGTGTGGTTGCCTCGAGGAACGGGAACGATTTGAGCTGGATTCGGGCACTGCATGCAGTCAGTGGATCATTCATACATTGTTGCTCGGATATTACCTCGCTGCAACGACGATGCGAGCGCATTTTTCGCCTTCTTTTCATTTTCGAGCGAGTTCATTAAGCGTTGCAAAAATACATTACGCTGCGCAGACTTGGTTCTTCCCCATTCGATTTCTTCAGCTGTGTCGACATTCTCTTCCGCCATCTCTGTATCTGTCAGCCGTCTTAACCACGGAACTTTTCCGGGATTCTGGCGCGAGTAGTCGTCGTCATAGGGATTTGGTTGATCCGGGCCCTCCAGATAGTGGTATACGAGCCAAAGGAAGGCTCTTGCTCGATCAGCGGAAGAGATGTTAACCGGTAGAAAAATATCGAGAAAATTCAATGGTGGATCGAAATGGGTGGCAGCGAGAGGCTGTGTGACTTGGTAAGATCTATGCTTGCCAACTAGGGATAACATACTGCGGCGTGATTCGCGAGAACGAAAATCAAATTGACAACACTGGTTGGAGGGAGTTGGCGTGCGCGCTGGATGACCCATTACAAAAGCTTGCCGAATGGAAGGAAGGACTGTACGTACGCTTTTTTCGAGAATCTCTTCTGGGGTAGAGGGTGGCATCGACTTGAGCTCTGATGGGAGGAGAGCTGCTTTCAAACAATTCTTGATGCGAGGTGCATCCTGAGCATTTCCGTCTGTCTTCTGAAGAGATGGAACAGGGTGATATGTCCTAAGGGCAGTCTTCATTTCCGGAAAGACTAGAAGTTTCGTTAGAAAGATAGAATGCCCATGCACGATCTGTGACACCCATACATGCCATTGTGGTGTTGATGCGTCCGACGTTCGTTAATAACGAGATCTTGGCAAGTTCGATCGCGAATGCAGGTGTCTCGACCATTTTGTCTTTGAGTACCTTTGAGCACTTGCTAGAATGGTACAGAGCATTGACGTAGAGATCGCGGAATGTGACGTGGGGGGAAGTGCCTGGGGCTTGGCTGGTGAAGACGGCATTGATGTCGGAGAAGATGTGGTCGAGGAGATCGAACTGGACGTCCTCTCGGGTGAGTGGCTCAGCATCGTTGCGCTTGATGGGGAGCGCCTTGCGGCTGAGGTACCCGACACTGCAAGGTAAAGGTGGTGAGTGAAAGTGGCAGAGGAGTTGAAACCAGAACCAACAGCGGAGCGGACTCGTGCGGCCAGCCAGAAAACTCGGTGGTGGCTGCCATGAGAGACACGAGGCGGTGAAGCGGGCAGCTACTCACCCCCGCATGTTCGCACGATACCAGACATTGGCGGCGCTGTGTCGTCGAGCGGACCCCGCTGGACCAGCGCTGGCGAAATCACCATGGTGCAGTCAAAGAGACCAATATGACTGGCGTCAATGACATGGACAGCGGTCCCGTCGCTGTTATTGTCGACGACGAGATTAGCAGGCTTGCCCTAATATCACGTAATGCTAGTCTTTTTGCTCACGGTACTACAGTTAGTACGGACTTCAATAGTTGGTTGAACGTGAGCAGCGACCAGATGGACTCCAAGAACTCGTCAGAGGCACTCACTGCGATGGAAGGTCTCGGTTTTGACGACGCGTCCAAGGTCTGTCTCTATCTTTACTTACTCGCGTCGCTGACCGACTGTCCGTCTCTCAGAAAGAAATACAGGCTGCCCTCGTACAGGGTCAGAGGCAGGCTCAAGCCCATAGCCAGCTGCTCGCTTTCACCAGCATGTGTTGGGACAAGTTGAAGCACTTTTTTTCCCCGATCAAAACAACTTCTCACCCCTTCAACAGGTGCATCACTGGGACGCCAGGCAGTCGTTTCGCTCGCGGCGAGGAAGCATGCATCGCAAACTGCATAGAACGCTTCGTGGACAGTAGTGAATACTTGCTCGGCCAAATTCAGCGGCAACAACAATTACAACAGACCCAAAAGTCCTGATTTACCTATGCCTACATAGCAAGTCGATTAAAGTCGATGACATGTCTACCTACATTACCAAGTCCGTCAGCTTCTTCCACCAACATGCTATAAGAACTGGTGCGAAGAAACAGCAAGCCTCCGCAATTTCCAACTTGGTCCGCAACTGCAAGGGAATTTCCACTGGCTCTTGTTTATTGGGGGTTGTGCCTGTTTCTAAGAAATGGGTGATAAAGTCGTCTTTTTCAGACCATAGCTTTCGGATCCATATGTCAAACACGTCCTTCTCGTGTTGAGAGAGATCGAGCCGTGGAAGATTGTCCGCGGATCCATTTGGAATGACTGAAATTGCGACGTTTCCTACCGGCACATCTTTCGCGACGTTGAATATTCGCAGGTGCATGTGAACGACTGGCGGAGGCACGCGATCACAGAAGATTGACCGCAGGGTATAGTAGGACTGTCCATAACCCCTAGGGGGAATACCTTTGAAAATGGACTGTAAATGTCTCGCTCGCCAGTAATTTGTATTTTTTCATTACCCGGGTAGATAATTGTTATGTCGAGTAACTTGAGTGTGGGCAGTCGAGGGGCAAGTGATTGCAAGCTATAATGAAGACCCGTCGAGCGGGGAAGGAGTATATTAAGGAGGTCCGGCTACACTGGAGTCATTAGCCGAGGTGGAGAGCAGTGTGAACTTTGACGCACGACGCCCGTCTTCTCTGCGTACTTTGTACTGATAGGTCGCGTGTCTTTGCTTACAAGGGTTCCTTCGGGAAAGAGAATGAATGTAAACGGTTTATCTTCTTCCTGAGCCTTCTTCCCAAGTTTCGAGAGCTGCCTTGCTAGCTGAAGCTTGTCGGATGCCCATGAGCGCGCGAGGAATATGAACCTAAACATTTGCATGCCCTGGTATGAATTGAGTAGCTTGCCAGTTGGTTCAAGGCAGCTCGTACCGTTCCAATGACAGGAATCCATTTGAGACTCTTCTTCAAGACAATGAAGACATCCTTGTGTGTGCCTGCAAAGTACGTCAAGCACCAGATGTACCACCAGTCGGTGTAGACCTAGCGGTGCAACTAGATCAAGCAATCTGGATATCGTGAAACACGTGGCAAGCACACCTGGTGGTTTGAAATGATAACGGATTTGGAAGGCAAATGCAAGGCTACGACCCTGCCTGATGCATCACGTTCGACAATGTGTCGAATGTCTTGCTCAGTGAACTTGCCCTGGCCGTGGGTCTCAAACGTGATGGACAACTTTGTCGGAGCAAAGCATTGATTCATCAAGTCTACGGGGATGAAACATGTCTGTCGCATAGATGGTATGTGCGGAGACGCACTCATCAAGGCAGCAAAAGCCCCTTTGGTATACCTGATGCCCTCGTCATACAGCCTCCTTGGATTTGAACCGGGGACGAGCTTTAGCGGGAGGACGAAGAATATTTGAAACCCGTGGATCATGAAACATCCCGGGATGAATAGCAATAAGAAGAGGAAGCCGTTGAGAGTCTGTGTCCAGGTTCTGGGAGGTCGTGAGCGAATAGGCAGCTGATGCTGCGGTTGAGAGGCATCTAGGGTCATAACAAACGACAAGAAAGAGCGCGTGTGGATTCCTGAGAGCCCAAGGGTTTCTATATGAACGACGGGCAGCTTGGGGGGGGTAGGTCCTCATCACGTGGGGTCAGCTCAGCTCATTATGCATAATGCAAGTTAACCGGCTATCTTGTGTGGCTGTGGAGGGAGTAAGAGAACAAGTTTTTAATTTACTTTATACTACGCGTCTCGTCGCTTCTGGAGTCTCTTCGAACACGGTAGAGTCTCTACGCTTAATGTCTTCCCAACAACAACAGCAACGTTACGACCTTGAAAAGTATCCTCTTCACGTACACGACAATTCTGCCTACTTTGACTTTCATACCCGCCCCCAGACGAGCCCCCCGCCGCCAAATACCCAAGAGACTCATAGATTTCACAAGAGACATTCTCGCCGCCCGACTGAACAAGACAGGAACAGAGCAAAGGTCTCAGACTCATCTTTTGCATTCCCTACCGCGGATCAATTCCCCAGCTTTTTGTTAGGCGGTGACCTTACCCCCCGGTATTCTCGCACCCGCACCCGCACCGGCCCCTCATCCCAAAAGTCAAGATGGCACGACAATCCGATCCCTCCCTTGCGGTTTTCCGGTACCTCCAGTCTAGAGGACCCTCCTCCCACCCCAACCGATGCCTCCTCGTTCGGCCCGTTTACTACCCTCAACTTTCCAGTCGTCGTCGCTGCTCCAATCGCAGGAGTAGAGACTTTGGATGCCCTTGTAGACGGCATGAATGGAATGGCTGGTACATCCATGGAGGACCTTTTCTCCAGACACACCTCAAACTCCTTGCGTTTTGCCCTACCTGGTCACCACCCTTTTCACCAACCCCCACTTCCAACCCCCCCTCCCGGCGTCGTGCTTGGAAAAGGAAAAGGCAGGAGGCGTGAAAATCCCATTACCTCGGACGACGACGACGACAACGACGACGAGGATACACCACCTGCAAAACCTTCCCATTCTCATCCGCGTTACCGCCATAACCCTACTTTGAGCTTCTCGCGAAAGCCATCCACCTCCACCATCACGCTCGATTCTACCCTCGGCGATACTATCACACACTCCATAAGCGATTTCAACAACAACACTATACAGCCCACGGAGCGTCCACGAACGATAATTCCATCTATATCTGAAATTATTCGTAATCATGCCCCCCATACCCTCGAACGTACCCGCCCATCATCCGTAAACGCCCCCGTTCATGGTCATGCCAATGGAAGTTTATTAGCAAGTCAGGAAGAAGAGGAATCCGAACCGGAACCCTTGACTCCTGACGAGCAAGCTGAGCTTCTCAGCCGGTCGTCGATGGACAGTATCGAGCACGAAGTCAGGCAAACATACAACAACCAAAAAAATTCCCAAGTGAACCCTCCATCTTGCCCTAGTCCTCGCCCTCCACCACTGGCTTCTTGTCCTTCGAATACCTCTGATGGTTCCAGCGTCCGCATCGGTGCCCGTGTTACCACCTTGGATACATATCCCCATACGTCCTCGACGGCTTGTGCACATACATCTCAGCAGTCATTCGACCCACTCCAGTTCTCTGCTTCTCCAACGTCCACATCACAAGCTATCGCCGAATACCTGCGATCCGCTCGATTAACAACTCTCTTGAAGCTCACGCGATATCCACATGCTTCGTTAAACCATCCACTTACAGTCAGTCTCGCAGACATGGGAGACCCAAATGGCTTTCCGCTCGTCGTGTTCCTTGGGTTGGGTTGTGTCAGACATATCATGGGTCTATACGACGAAATGGCCGATTGCTTGGGACTCCGATTAATTGCTATCGATAGGTAAACCTGTTGTGACCATCACGTCGGTGAGAGCTCACCAACAATACGCTAGATGGGGACTTGGGCGCTCTGAAGTACCTCAGTCAAAGCCCGCCCGTGGTATCATGGAATGGGCCTCCGTGGTGGAAGAAGTACTCGATCAGCTCCAAATCTACGAATGTAGTGTCATGGCTCACTCCGCTGGAGCTCCATATGCTTTATCCTTTGCGAATCGCGTACCTGAACGCATCAGGGGCGATCTTTGTCTACTGGCGCCATGGATCGGTGGCGGTGAGAGTGGTACGAAACATATTCATCACGCAACACTCGATCACTGAAAATCATCCTTAGGCGGTTACAAGTGGCTGAAGTATGTTCCTAACGGTATTCTGAAGACCGCACAAGCCGCAGAATGGAAAATACAAGCATGGATGCTCGGAAAGCCCCCAACAATCACCTACCGCGGGATAGGTTATACAGCTCCACCTTCTCCAAGCAAACCTGATTATTTTCGGTCGGACACCATCGCAGATTCTGATTCATGGTCACAATCCGAGCAAGTCAGCAAATCAAGTGTCTATCCGTCCCAGTCGGACGCGAGGAGGCGGATGAGTGTTGCGTCCAGTCTATTTAGTGACTATGACGATTTGAGGGATTTTGATGGTCGGTTTGGGAGTCAGAGCACCCTAGGGGTACGATCAACGAATCAGCAGACGAGACGGAAAACATCAAGGAATATTCTTGGCCGGCTAAAACCGTCCAAATCTACATCGCAATCGCAGTCGCAGCCTCCATCGCCGGCAGCAGAAACGTCGCATCAGTCGAGCGTAGGAAAGAAGTTGAAGACTCTTCGGTCAATGGGCTCGCTGAAGGGTAAAGGGGGGGCTAACGGCTCCAAACTCGACAAGGCGAATTTACCTAGCCCACAACTACCCCAGCCTATCTCTGTTGACGCTGGACTAGGCTTGGGTGACTTCGACTGGAGCAATAATCCCACGAGCCCAGTACCCCGCACATTGACGCCATCTCCTACTAAGAATGTACCTCCGCCAAGAAAGCCGCTGAGTTTCGTTCAGTCAGTCGATCCCCACGTCGAAAAGCCCACCTTCAAAACACCTGTTTCCAGGCAAGCAGGACGACGCTCGATCTCGTTCAGCGCAACCAGCGCGGCTACTCCTAGGTCGAGCCCCCCAAGCATACCTTCATCGCCGAGGAATAGCATCCTCTCCTCGCCTTATAGCAGTGTGATCACAACTGCTTCGAGTTCATACCAGGCAGCGCTTGGAAATGCTCTGATTGCTGCGTCTCATGCCGAGGCGTCAAAGGGCACCCACAGTGACCTACTCCAGATCCTGAATCACGACAATCGTCCATGGGGCTTCTCGTATACCGACTACCCCCACAAAGTTCGGGTGTGGTACGGCGATCGGGACGAGAAGATTGCAGAGAATGCGGTAAGGTGGATGGAGCGTACGATGGGCGAGGATCGGTGCGACGTGAAAGTCGTCAAAGGTGCCGACCATGCGCTCATGTACAAGAGCTCCGTCGTGGTTGAAGTCCTAGAGTGCGTTCGGGACTTTTGGTGAAAAATTCCTATTATTTGCTTCTTCTGCTTCATACCTTTGACGTTTCTATATTCTATTTTATTCATTCTCCGTGGAACAAGTCCAAGTTTCTATCATGCCTTCCACCCGCACTAATCCATCGACACATTCGACGTCTCCAAATATCCTTTGATGAAATTTATTTATCGTACATGAACGAAATTTGTCTTCGTTCGACAATACCTTGGAAGGATTTTCGATGTATTATTTTGCACTAGTTCACAGCTGATACCATTCGGTATTAATGTTGTTTAGACATCATTAATGTCAACTTGTATGACGCGACATCTAGAGAGGGGTGTTGTTGCATTTCAGGATATTGCGCTCGGCTCTGCCCTGCAGGAGTGGCACTCCGGTACTAGGGCTCGGTCAGTCGCGGATCTCTTGGAGGATCATGTCAGGACCGGATCCGAAAAGCTGGAGACGAGCCAAAAAGCGCTCGACTCGGTATGTATAATATTTGCGCCACCATGCACAATTGTCACGACCAGCGATCCAAGTGTGGGATGTCATACAAGGGAGGCAATCCCTGCCGTCCGACCTTCAGCTTCTACACGCCGCGTCAGTAAGAGCAAAGTGCGGACCACGAGTTTACCAACGACGAACACACATGTGTGGCACGGTCCGCGGTCAGCTTTGAGAGGTACGACGACGCTCCCAAATCAGTTCAATACTCGTTGTCACGGTCGCCTGTCAAACGGGGGGTTTGATACAGTGCCTACATCATGTCAGACAAGGTAGAACTACACGAGAAAAAGACAACAACCAACCTGGGCAAGCCAGAAACGGAAGACATGCCTGCAGTCACACCCAGGAAGAGGAAAACTGGGAAAACGGTTGACAGAGGTCAATCAACACATGGGCCTGCTCATCACGCCGAGCCAGTGCCGAGGGGTCGTCGCTCCGACCAGTGTAGGCACCTCCCTTGTGTCCTGCCAGCCCCCAATGTTTCTGACAATTATGGCAGTTGGGTCTATCCAGTCAACCGCGCCGGAGCGCCAACGCCAAAGACATCCACAAACTTTGCCTGTGCATCGTCGAGTGTCTATGGACACCCACCGTCCCCGCAGGTCCAACATGCCCAATCCTGCCTCACGACTTGTCAGAACCAGACGGACCACAGTGTACCCCCAGGCCCACCTCGCAGTATGCTCCAGCGTATGTCCTTGCTCAAGGACGTTGGCCCCGTCGCTCACCAGATGCGCAGATGCTTGGCACACTGTACTCAACTCTGACCCATTGGTGGATTCCGATGAGGAATGTCCTGACGAACACCTTCGGCTGGACTACAGTGTGTTTCTTATGCGTCACTGTAGAATACTTGTGTATGCTCATCCAAGTCCCAGATCGCCGAATGCAGGTGATAACACGTCTACGAGGACGACCTCCAACTCCCGAACTGGAGCGCAACCAGACCATACCAATCTAGCCCTTCGACTGTCCCTTCTGCCCAGAATTTAATTGATCCTCTGCTGTATTAGACCTGTACAGAATCCTGGTCGCATATCTTGCACTATGCACAGTTTTCAAAGAGTGTATCATAAAGAATATCGAAGGGGAGATGGATTAAGGGTAGCGACGAAAAACAAGCGTCGCGGGCAGACCATTTCGAGGAAGTCAGATGAAAGAACAGATGTCGCTGAACAGTCTAGTCCCAGATGATAAAATACAAATGCCTCACGAAAAGAATACTACCACAGCAAAACCCGTCCCAATTTCTAATCATTCTGCGAGCCACTTCTCGCATTTCTTCGCGTACTTGTCCAATAGCTGGGCAAGGTCACGAATGACGAACGTTAAAACGACACTGGCAAAGAATTCCGAGGCGCGCTTTAGCTTGACGTCTGCGGCCGTTCTCAGATCAACAGGGAACGCGATATAGATGGGCGCCACGGGTTGCGAAAGCAGCGCTTTTGAATGTTCATCGAGCAACTGAACGTGCGCGAACAGTCTACCCAGTCCAGCCACGTACGTAGCGGGCGAGTCAAGACTATCACATTCAGTGAGCGACCGAACCACACAAATAACACGAAACCACAGACTTTTTACCATTGGTGAATTTGTCGAATTGTCGAGTCAGCTTTCCCCCCCATGATGTCACCTAGCATGTTACGTGAGTTGATCACAGTCTTAATTCTGCACACATGGATGTGACTTACCCCACTTTTCTTGGAAACGAAACCTTCTCCTACACCAAGTTTTTTGCCAAAATTTGCAACGACGCTGTCACATATAGACGAAAATTCGTCAAGTTTGCTCACCCACGCTTCCGCCTCTTTCCGCCCGACGCTTCCAATCCCAAGTGCCAGCCCACTGCACACGCTACCAGCGCCGAAGAATTCAACACTGGATTGTTGCATCTCCTCCAAAGCAGAACAGAGCACCTCTACAACACGGACTTTCTCTGGGACATTGGTAAGTTTTGCACCTCCTTGGGACCAAACGCCCTGAGGGACGTGTAGCCGCCGCGTGATATATCCACCCGACCTCGAATTCATGGTGTTCGCGAGTAGCGTCATCATGTGGTAAGGTTTTCTATGACTGTCAGTTGGCGGGGTCGGCGGAAGTGGAGAGGTAGGAGTAGTAGGGATATTCGTAAGCATCGCGGGTGGAGGAAGAAGTGACAAGGCGGGAGGGGAAAGGAGTTCGCTCTGTGTGGCAGACTGTGGTTGAATCTGTATATTGAGGCTAATGTTCGGATTCAGTTTCGACGAGGTTGAGACCTTCCGTCCGTTCGGCAGCGCGGGCTGAGGGAGCGGAGGACGTTGTGGTTCGAAAGGCGATATCCGACCATTAATGACGGATGGTCGACGGCCTGGCTGCGAAGAAGCACGGCTCCGTCCGGGAGTCGGAACAGTTCCCGAACTCGGGGGAGAGGTCGATGCGTTAACTGGCGGGAGTGTAAATGAGGATGGAGGGTTCGATTCGGTAGGTGACGAGGATGTCGTAGCAGTAGTAGACGGTGGTGCTGACATTTTGGTTCGGCGTTGATGAATTGTGCTCATTGCAATCGAAGAATTGATCAAGGGCTGACCCCCCGTCACGCTCAGCGACTCCCCTCGAGGACGAGCAGAAATAAACTGGGCAGGAACCGGTGATCCCGAGGGCCTCGAAGTAGCCGTCGACGCAATAGCAGTACGAAACGGATGGGCTGCAGTGGTCGGGGAAGGAAGGGGGGGAAGTGGGTGAGAATCACGTTTTGCTAGGCGGGGGGTGTCAGGACGTCGGGAGAGAGAAGCAGTCAAATCATCCTCGAATTGCATGTCGTCCCCTTGTGGATGACCGTCAATCCTGATACCTTCTTCTGTGACTGAAGTGAGCCTAGTTCCAGAACCAGTGCGTGAGTGGCCAAGAGAGTTTTCACGGGGACGGGCAACCTCCAAGAATCGAGCAGCTTGCGAGGAAGGAATTGCTGGAGCAAAAGTTGACGACGACTCTGGAGGTGGAGGTGGAGGCGATGATATCGGAGGTGGTGCTGCAGGGGGGAGAACAGAAGCTGCTCTAGGTCTACCAACAACCGGTGATTGGTGTTGAGTGCGATTCGCAGGAAGAGTAGAGGTACGACTCAGAGCAGCCTGCTTACTGCTTGGGGACGAATCCATATCCGTTGGGGCTGCATAAGGATGCTGTGATAATGAAGCTGGGGAAAAGTCGCGGGAGATATGAGCAGCATTCAGCATTGCAGAACCAATGCCCTCATGTGCATCCTGTTCGTCGTCGAAATCGCTATTCAGCGACGCGTAATGTGAATTGTCCGCAGGGTGCTGAGTGGCGGAGGACGGTGATGTATGAGAATCCGAAGAGTGAGATAGGGACGTAGGGGAAGGGGGCTGAGTTGACTCCGTCGATGTGGAAGGAGTATACACCGAGGAAGGAGAATGGGGGATGGGTGGTATGCTGTATATGAGGCTTAATATATTCATTCTATCAGCATATGTATCGTGCTGAGAGGATTTCTGATAAGCTTGCTTCTAAGAGATATCACGGGTGCAACATACTATTGATTTCAGCCGCCTGACTTCTTCCTCCTGCGCGACGACGCTTCGCCTTCGTCCATTCCTCCTGCGACCATCAGAGGTATCCTCGCCTCTTCGTACTCGCTCCATGACTTCACTTAGCAGAGCAACACTCCTTCCATACGCTATGACGGCAGCATGGGGATCATCGTTCGTCGCATCCAGCTGAACCGCTTCTCGGGCGAGCTCCAGCGCTCTTGTCAATGCGCGACGCGATGAAGGCCGTGATTCAGAAGACGAATGTGGGTGATGTGGGGAGAGTAATAGACGGTCTGGCACTATGTCCTGAGTGTTTGCTTGAGTATTCAGATGGTCAGGACGCGTCATACTACTTTTTGGTACGGAATCGGACGAAGCTTGGTTGGAAGCGTAAACAACGGTGCTCGGAAACGGTTGGGGGCTATTGGAATTGGAGACAGGGGTGGAAGTTGAAACGTGGTGTCGGTTGTGAGGAAAGGCGGCAACGGCTGCCAAGTTGGCAGACGCGGCAGGGCGACTGTATGAACCTTGACTGGCACTTGTGTTAGAACGGTGCCTCGCAATAAACTGTTGGTCGTCAGGGCCACCAATCGCCAAAGTTGCCTCCTCCTCAGTGGTGAACACCGAGGAAGAGTGAGGAAGGCGAGGAATCGGTTGGCTAGGAGGAGGGACTGCAGGAGGGAAGTTTACTGCCACAGAACGGCGACGTTGAGATACGGAGGATTGAGCAAAAGGAGAATTGGGAGGAGGCGAGGACGAGGCAGCGACTGAGGGACCGGATGTGTGATCGGGCCAAGGGCGAGATCGCTGTAGGACGGGCTGATGGCCCGAAAACTCGAATACCATACCGTCAAAATTAAAGATGGATGTCGACCTGGTACAAGGATGGATGGGAGGTGGAGTGCACTGAGGTGTGACGGTGGGTCAACCACAATTGTTGAATCAATACCAAGTTTAGCAGTCGGATAGGCGGGTTGCCCACGGAAGCGCTACACGATTAGCACGACGATGGTGAGCATGTAGCAGTATGACAGGAAAGAGGTTTTGACGACGCGCTGAACGACGAGCTCGAGAGCGTGGAGAACAGCAACAAACGCGATGGGCCCGCCGACAGGCCGTCGCACCCGTCAGGATCGTCGGAGGTTGAATATATAATCTATTCACAGCTGGTACTCATTTCAGAAGGGCGGAAAAAAAATTTGTGATTATGCTTAGAACGACCCCAACAGAGCAAGAAACGCAGGTAAACTCGTAAGGAATGTCAATGAATTATCCGGTAATAAGGTCGCGGTAAACGAGCGGAGTGGACAGACAAGGGACTAACGAACGGAGAGACGTGGGTATACGTGTCGACCGCAAATGTCGACCAAGTTCGGCATCCGGTGTGCCATCAGTCTCGGAACTCGGCCTGGGATCCTTGAGCAGCCAGTCGGCTCTCCAAATTTCTGTCCAGTGCCACGCACTTAGCTCAACGCTTTCTGGCAAAACATGCAACGCACCTGAGAGATTCTTCTTTTGCCAACAGTTCCTGACGCTTTTCGTTGATCTCACGCTGCACCTTGAGTTCAATCTCACGAAGCTGCGAAGCAATCAACGACATCGATCACGTTTAGTCAGCAACTTGACATACCTTTTCTTCCTCCCGACGAAGCTGTTCCTCTTTGAGACGAACACTTTGAGTCGCAAGTTCTTCTGGGAGAATAGAAGAATCGCTGACATAACAGGTCACTTAGCAACACGACACCAAGAGAATGGTGTAAACCCACTGGGTGTCTGCATGCACCGTCCTGGACAACTTCTCGGTACGGTAAGTCTCGTACAAGACGTCGTGCGTGAGCGACTTCAAATCCCCAAGGTGTGAACTAAGATCACGTAAGTAATGTATAGGTGAAAGCGGACAAGATTATACTTCAAAAGGGCACTTCGAAGCCTGCTGAAATCCGAGTGCTTCGGGTTGTCAACTTCGGCAATACCCCACGGGTATGACCGGACACGACAAGGTTGACCATCGATATCAATTTCCTCTTCAGATCCGATAATAGCAAAGGGAAGCAACGCCTTTTCGTTCAAGATCAGCAAAAAAATCAAGAATGTCTGTGTTTGAACTGTTTACCCGAAGTTCGCTGTTGTCCTGAATAGTCTCTTCATCGTCTTCCTCGACATCATAGGGGAAATTGTACACAGGAATGTCATAGTGTTCAATGTCCTCCATAACCTGGGTGTTCGATAAGTAATGTATCGGTAAGCTCACGTAAACTGCTTACTCGTTTTTTAAAGCCCCGAAGTTCACTGGGGGTCAAGGAGTCAGCCTTGCCAATGACAGGAATGACGTTGACACGGGGGGACAAGCGACGCATCAGTTCGATGTCCATCTCCCTCAAACTAATGACCGTGAATGAGTTTAAACGGATGAGAATCGAAGAGCTGCCACGTACGCATGTCCTGTGGGAGGAATGAAGTAAAGCAGAGCGTGAACCCTGTTGTCGCGGAAGCGGGGATTACGCTTGATACGAGACTCTTCGGCCAGAATGTCGTCGTACTGACGTTCGAGATATCCGACAATCTCTTGGAATCTACGTGTGTCTGTTAGAAAGCGCGTCCGAGGAAACCGCTGAATACTAACGCGAACTCATTGTCAATGTTGTCGCCAAAACCAGGCGTATCGACGATGGTGAGGGCAATACGAACACCGTCTTCTTCGAGTTCTGAAGGAGTTGTTAAACGGAAGAAAACGGGGAGAACGAGAGAACGACGTACCGACGTTGACGGGTTTGATCCTGATGCCCTCTTCAATGTGGGCGGTGTCGGGGTTGTCAGCAACTTTGTGGGGAAGGACCTCAGCCTCGCAAAGGGTGTTGACAAAAGTTGTACGACCCGTTCCAGAGGCACCTGGTTAAGAAGTGAGGGAGGAGCAAAGGGATGTGGGGGGCCATAGACGCACCGACGACCATGAGGGTGAACTGGACGCCCTTCTTGACCTTGTTTCCTCTGCGTCTACCTGCGAAAGACATTTTGGTGGTTGAAGAAGCGAGCAGAGACGAGGCGAAACTTGTCCAACTGGTTTTAAAGCTCCGACCGTTCTGCGCCACCGTCGCGCATACAAGCAACCTCACCTTTTTTTCATGTCCCTCGTCCGATTGCGACGCGTCCACTCAATCCGCCCCTTTCACTCCACCCCTCACTACACCGTCCCACTACGACCAACGATCACTACGAAACCCTATTCAGAACTTCCTAAACGTCCTACCTCAGAGTCCGACCATGCCATTTCATCACGTAAGAAACATAACGTCGTCGTCGTCGTCGTCTCACCCTAAATCCTACCGCCAGCTGTTCAAAGCACGGCGCGAACTAAGCGCGGTCGCAAGCCTAAAGCTGTCGAAATCACCATATCAGACATCGATATTCCCCTGAGACCACCACGCAACTGGCTTGCCACCGAGATCTTGTCAAATCTGTCCAGATTCCCTCATTGCATCCTCTTGACCCGCGTAGGCTAATTTTATGAGGTATTAACCACTCAATA
>JBBPJL010000558.1:0-16008 GCA_038088675.1 Xanthoconium separans | reverse complement strand
CCTTGGCTATGGCAGCAGCGGGGATAAAGCGAGATCCACATCGGATGATGCGGCAGATGGAGTGGTTGACTTTGGCTCAGGTGAGGAATTCCTTTTCTGTCTCGTAGCCAATGTGGGAGTAGAGTTTGTCATGTTCAGTGGAAAATGTGTTGACATGACATACTGGGGGGAGGGAGAAGGTCGGGGGGTGGAAATGAGAGTCGTGTCGCTTTGTGTCAGTGACAAAGACGTGGTATAAGTCCTTAGATTCATCAAGGGTTTCGGAGAGGGAGAGGGTTTGAGCAAGCCAGTCGATATCAGGGTTGGCTTTCTTTAGCCAGGGGGTCCCTAGGATGACGTTTTCTCGTCCACAGTGCATAACATGGAGGGGGGTTTCATAGCGACTCCTTCAATATTGATGAAGAGTTCGGTGGTGAAACAAATGTCTCCTCCTTTGTTAGGGGAGTGGTCTACGTTGTTAACGGGGATAGGGCAGGGGAGGCGTTTGAGGGAGAGTTTGTGTTTGTGGGCGAAGGACCAGTCAATGACGTTGAGGTCAGCACCACTATCAATGAGGGTGGAGGCATCAACGGTTTTCATGGTGTGCGAGGGTTCAATGAGTTGGATTGGGATATGAAGTACATGTCTAGATTCTGAGGTAGTTACAGTGGCACACATAGCTAGGGAGGGTACTTGCATTGACCAAGTCCTCCGTTCTAAAAATCCTGAGAAAAGATGGCCGCTACTTTGGCAGGTTCATCATCATCATCTTTGGTGGGAATGAGTTGGGGGAGTTCCTCAATTCATTTGATGGTACAGAGGGTATTTGAGGCGAAGTGGGGACATTTGGCGGCATTGTGGCCAGGTTTTCTGCAGCAGAGGCAGAGTCCTTTCTCAAAGCAAATCTTCCTCTCCTCAGGGGTGAGTTTCTTGGGGGCAATAGCAACTTTATCAACTTGCATAGCGTATTCATCAACTGGTGGTTTCGCGGCGGGGGTGGCGGAGGGGGTGGGGAAGTAGCGGGGGTACATTGGTTTGGCCTTACGAACATTTTCAACATAGCGTTGTCATTCGTTCTGGCTTTGGAACTGTTTGGCTTTAGTGTACCAATCGGTAATGATGGTGGGGATGGTGTCAAGGGAGAGGATTCGTTTGGAGAGGTGGGGGGGGAGTCTGACTTGGAACCATCCGATAAGGACGTTCTGGTCGGTAACCTGTGAGACCTGGACATGGCTATGGAAGTCGGCAATGTATGAGGTGAGAGAAGAGGACCATTCCTTCTTCTTTTCATTGAAGGTCATGCAGGTGGTAGAGAGCCAGGCGACGGCTTTGGGGACAGTGTCCTTTTGTTCGAAGGCAGTTCGGAATTCCTTGGAGAATTCAGCCCAGGTTTTGATATTGATCGTGTCATTGGTCAGATCGTAACACAATTGTCGGAAGGTATCTGCCCAGAGCTGGGTGGATCCTTTGGTCATGTGGGAGAGGGCGAACGCGACCTTCTTCTGGTCAGTGTTGTATACCTCTTTATTGATGGCGAGGTAGAAGGACACAGAGAGAAGCCATGGGATAGCCTTGGTTTGGCTTCCATCGAAGGCTTCGGGGGCACCAAGGCAGAGTTCAGTAGCCTTTGAGGCGGAGGAGGAGGACATGGTGGGTAGTGGGTTTTGGGGAGGGGGAATGAATGGTGGGGGGTTTCGAGCGGGTTGTGGTGCGAAGGTAGTTGGAGGGGGAATGTATTCTAGCGTGGCGGTGGCTAGGGCAGATCTGTGATGAGAGGAGGGAAGTGGGGGAGTGGGGGAGTCATCTGGGAGAGTAGTAGGGGGAAAGAGGGGAGATTCTTGGCTAGGGACTATAGTGTCATTGCCCCATTCATTACTAGAGAGGGGGGAGTCGTTGGTGGAGTCTGAGGGTTCCAAAGAGTTGGATTGTACTAGGGGTTGGGGTTCTTGGAGGGTCCTTTGTGCTTCAGCACACACTCAGAGTTGGTCTTGGTAAGAAATGGTGGCTGACGATGGTAGTAGCCAGTCTAGAGATCAGCTTGGGCTTTTGTTACACTCGACACGAGCATAACCCAGACTAGGGTCAAAGGTTCTAGAGCTAGAGGTTCTAGATGATGTTCGTTGTAGAGTCAAGGGTTCGGAATACCCGAAGGACTAAGGACTAGAGGGACAAAGGGTCTGCACACACTGCGACAGACAGCTAGAGGTCTAGAGAGAAGTGTCCACTCAACAAGTAGGACGAGGACTTTAGGAAGACAAGACTAGAGGGGAGCAAAGGATATATATCTGGGAGCCCAAGCTGAGGAATCAGCAAAGGGACACCAGGGTTTATATACTGTTACACAGTTCTATGACTAAGCAAAGATAGAAGGTCATGGAACATCATAGAAGGGTCATGTGATGCTTAGTCAGCATGAGTGAAAACTGCATGATCAAGTGACACGTCAGGCTGGAATGTTCTAGAAAAGATGGAAGGGAACGATGACAAAACAAGTGGAGATAGGTACCGAGTCATGGGAAGAGTGAGTCATCATTAGAAAAGAAAGATAAGTCCAAATGCATAGGGGAAAAGGAAAAGAAATGAGAAATCGTAACACTGAGGATCAGCCCAGGTCGTGATGAGTCATCCTCCTGCATCCGGCAAGGAGTGGGATAATGAGGGGAAGGCAGGATGCTCTGTTGGTTGGCTAGGGGAGCAGGTATCCATCTTCAAGAGGAGTCTTGCTAGACCATCTTCAAGAGGAGTCTTGCTAGACCATCTATGACCGAGATGTCTAGAGAGAGCAAGGGTTGGCCATAAGCAAGAGTATGGCGACTCCTGGTGTCCGTTGGCTTGGACGATGATGTTGGTAGTACTCCCTGAGTACTGTCATGAAGGGTAAGGCTTCTGCCAGAGCCTTGAGGTAGCGGTGTCCCTATCCGTCGAGGAGAGGTGAAGAAAAAGAATGAAGTGGTCCGGTCCGGTGGTACTGCTAGTGAACTGTAAATCCGTAACAAGTGGTGCCGGTGAACCGTGAATCCATAACAGAGTTGCACTTTGCCAGGGCAGTGCAACCTTAGATAGGGCACAGGTTAGTTATGAGAACAAACTATATACTAGTATGAAAAGAGAAGAGAGAGATATTATACTAAAGGTCAACTCCAAGCAGAGTAACAAAAGTCCAAAGGAGTTGAAATGGAGTTGCATGTGGGGTGACGAAGTTTAAGGCTTGGGGCTCAGAGTTAGACTTAGAGGGTTTTCTGGGATATGACAGACAGTGGAGTCCATTTTAACCTTTCCTTGTTCCTGATTGGAACCCCTTCTTGATCTCCCATCATTTGTAGGCCATATGGACTCTATAGCCATATACTGTAGGGCATGTATTCCATTTTAATCCTTCAATCCCATTGATCCTCTTCTGATCTTTATGACAGCAGGACCCTATTTGATCCTCTTCATTCCTTCTGTTAAAAAATTATGTGCTGGCACATTTCTTTCTTTCTTTCTTTACACTTGGACTTGTCTTCTCCTTACAATGGGACTCTCTCCCATCTGATGTTTTCCATTCACTCAGATACAATGATGTACAGCCACTCAGAATATCACCTCCAAGTATGGTAATCCATTCTGCTCTGCTCACTGACTGTTCCACTCTTCTGGACAGCAGAGATCCCTTTCTGATACTTTTTCGATTCCTTCCCAATTGTATTCCAATCCTTTCCATTCCACTAGTGGGACATTCCTTATTCCTAGATGACCCAATGGTCCATGTTCATTTCTTTGTCATATAAATAGCCAAGACATTGTACTTGTAGCCTTAAGCTAGTTCTATGCAATTATACCACGTTAACTAGTGTTCCATAAGCTCAAAGACTTTGTCCTCTCACTTGTGCCTCTCTCTCTCTCTCTCTCTGTGAAGAACTAGGACTTCACATCGTCACAAGAGGACCCCTCTATTCATAAGGGTTGAGTGCAACATTGTCAACTTTGCTTTGCTTAAGTCTTCAATCTATCAAATAGGCATCCAACTATTGTTCTATCTCTTCCTCCACAACTGTGTTAACTCCAGTTGTCATGGTAAGCATAACATCTTCCCAATGTGGGAAACTTGTTTGATCCTTTAAGGATCACCTCTTACCCTGATGGTCTGTGCACCATCATCCTACAGCATATATAGGGCTACACTTGTACCATTGTATCCCTAAGCTAGTTCTATGCCAGAATACCTGCTTGTATTCCTACTGCAACTTTCATTGCCCTCTTACTTGCAATCCTATTCTTGCTCACTGGTGTACTGGTGATAGACTCACTCTTGAGTATCGTCCACTTGACATTGCTGTCATTTCATATCTATTGTCTTCTGGCTCTTCAAGACATTAGCCTGTGCTTGTACCCTCAAGACTTCAAGGTCTCCTTTCACAAGGACAGGATGGTACTATGCTGGACTGGCTGGCTCACAGTACACTAGGTTGTAACTTCACCCTTAGACTCACTCACTATACCCCAAACTCCAGAACTCCAGAACATCAGAGTTCAAACTCTAATCTTTGGACCTTCAGACCTATGCAACTCCAAAGCCTCTTTCCTTCAGACTTTCAATTGGACTTTGTTACGCTTACTGCAAGCCGATGCCCTAGCGAAGTTAGTCGCAACCATTCGTGTGTAGAGAGAAGATGTGAGCAGTAATACAACCTTGTACTGCAAGCCAGCTGGCCCTGCGGAGTACCATCCAAGGATACTAGAGGTCAAGTACGGACGTACAAGACCGAGGTGAAGTCTTGAGGGTACAAGCGCAAGCTAATGCCTTGAAGAGCCAGAAGACGAAGGTCGTGAAATACAGGCGAAGTCAAGAGTGGACGAGACTCAAGAGGGTTCCCTTCTACCAGTACACCAGTGACCGAGAATACGATTGCGAGTAAGAGAGCACCGAAGTGCAGTGGGGATACAGGCAGGTATCTTGGCGTAGAACTAGCTTAGAGGTAACAACGAGCAAAGGTACCTCTATATATATGTATCCTGAATGGTGCATGGACCATCAGGGCAAAGGGTGATCCATAGGATCAAACAGGCTTCCCACAATGGGAAGGAACGAATAGGATCAAAATGGAGTCCCGTTGTCGTGAAGAGCGGAATAGGATCAACGGGATCAAAAGATGAAACATGCCCAATATGGCTATAAGGTCCATAGGGCGGTACACGTGATGGGAGATCAAGAACAGGATCCCATCGGAGGCAATAGGAAGGATCAAAGGGGATCCGCTGTCTCGGGGCGATGAGGATCAGCGCGAGAATCCACAGATGATCGGAAACGCATCTAGTGCCATATGCGGACGGAGTTCCGCATGGCTGTACAGTGGCTGAGGATCAGCCCAGGTCGTGACAAGTCGTGCTCCTGCAACCGGCGAGGAGTGGAATAATGAAGGGAAGATGGAGGGTTCTGGGATTGGTTGGGAACGGGTGTCCGTCTTCAGGGCAAGTCTTGCTAGACCGTCTATGACCGAGACATCTAGGAGAACAAGGGTTGGCCATAAGTGAGAGTATGGCGACTCCTGGGATGTCCTATGATGAGGACGACAATGGTGGTACTCCCTAAGTACTCATGTAAACGGTGAGGCTTCTGCCAGAGCCTAAGGATATCATGGTCCCTGTCCGTCGAGGAAAGGCGAAGAAAAGAATGAAGTGGTCCGGTCCGGTGGTACTGCCGGTGAACCGTGGATTTCCGTAACAGACTTGAGTTGAAGGTTAAGGCATCAATCAATTTTGACATGTAGCCCTTACACTTGACCTCACCAAGGACAGGACAGTATTATGCAGAGCCAGCTGGCTTGCAGTACATTAGGCTTACTTTGTCTCTCTTCATCTACTATGGTTGCAACTAACTTCACTAGGGCATGTGCTCACAGTAAGTGTAACAAATGCTACAGGGCATCAATGAACATGAGTGTGAGACATGAACTGCTTGACAACAAGCTGGCAAGCAAATCCAGTTTACAATGAGTCAATAAATACTCTGAGTCCAAAGGAAGGAAGGTTTGTCAAGGCAGAAGGCTGCATCAGCACTGACACTATTGCAATTCTTCTCAATCTGAGCTCAAAGTTGGAAGTAGCCATCAACATTCATTCAATTGAAGTATTGCACTTATTTCAGGTCAAGATGGCATTGTTTTGATGTCTTCAATGTTTGGCTGTGCCATTTGAGGTATTTCCCATGCCAGTTCTTCCTGGAGAGCCTGCCAGTGATGTCAAAGACCTGGGCACATAAGTCATGAGGATGCAATGAACTTGCCATTCATTTACAACATTCTTTTGCACAGCATCTCAATGCTGTGCATCCTGATAAGTATGATGGATGGACTTGTGTGGTCTGGCAGGCCACCTGCAGCACAGTGTTACACTCAGCTTATACATATGTTATGGAGATACCACTCACCTGATTGGCTGTTGCAGCTGGGTTGATAGTCCTGTGAGTCCAATCATGATGTTGCTGGACAGCAAGCTCCATTTGGACCTCATACTCTAGGTCCCTGGTGGAAGCTTGCCTTCAATGGCCCACCATCACCAATGATGTGCCCTTTGACATGTGACTTGAAGAATGGTCACATCATGCATTCAGGAGTGTGATTGAAGCTCCAATTCAGCAGGTAGTCAGCAAGTGACAACTCACATGACAAAGGCCAACCACACAAAACTACACAATCTAAAGGACTACCACATCATTTTTGCTCATTCAACTTTGTAGACACAGGCATCCTGTAAAAACTCATGTTGGTAGTGTGGAATAACAGAAATGGTGTATTTGTTGTGTAGTGCCAAACTGGGGGTAGGTGCTGAACTGGGGGTAAGGGATAGTAGTAGGTCCTTCAGTACCATAAGAGTGTTTAAAATCAACAATCACAAACAACCATCACTACAAATTAAGCCTAGGTAGCGTACATAGTCTGGAGGATATGCCAATGCCCCCAAAATCAACCCACTGTGTTTACTTGAGGCGCTGCAATTAGCATCATCATCAATACCATCGCTTCGGCTTCGGCTTCCGCGTGTTTGCACCCTCCCACACCGAACGATTCTTCGACTTGGCCTTTCCAAGCGGGGAAGGCCCAGCAATCTTGAGCCTGTCAGCGAACAGACCCTTTGTCTTCTTCGACTGCATACTCAGCTCGTACGCTTCCGTAAACTTTCTCGGTAATCTTTTGATGGCTGGTATCGAGACATTGAAACATTCCGAGGCCCAGGAGGACACCCCTGCTAATATGGCATTTGGTTGCAGTCGCAGCGAAGGCGCAAGGGGGAGGTAATACCCGAGCAGAGAGGCGGCCATGCGCCGAACCTCAGCAGGGTCAACGCGGCGCTGAATCTCCATGAGAGCAGACTTTAGGAATTCGGTAGTCAAGGTGGACGACATCGAGGCAAGTTGTTTATCGAGGACGGAGATGGGAAGTGGCTTTATAGGGAGAGTGGTCAACCTCCAGTCCATGTAGCCCGCTTCCCAAGGCAATAACAACAAGTCCGCGCGCGCGACGGGTCTGTCAATCTCCTTTCCCTTTTCAAGCACGAAGGAATCGATGCCTCGAGCCATCCGCCCTATGCGGTGAATATACATGGTCTCCTTGCTCGGAACACCCACTTGTATGACCCTCGTAACCCCGGGATAGTCCACTCCCCTTGCGCTAATATCTGAGCTGACCAGTATCGCTGGTCTTCCATTCCCAGCTTTGTGAAATGATAGTCGGGCCCGATCTCTATGTGCTTGCTTCATCTTCGAATGCATCGTCACGATCTCGGTCTTGTCGTCTGGCAGTACTTCCTCCGCGACTGAACGTAATAATATCGAGAACAATTCCGTCGTTTGGACAGTGGGACAAAAGACAATCACTTTGGAGTTCGAACCGCATGTGAGTTGATCATGCACCAGCAGTTTTAGCAAGGTCGGAAGTTGATCGGAAACCGTTGGGCAGAGAGTGTGAAATTGTTGGATGTGATCGTGCGTCCTAAGTTCATCGTCACAGGGGTTCGGAGGAACCGTATGTTCCCCATTTTCACGGGGCATTGAAGATGGCGCTTGCGACGTAGCATCGATAAATGTGTGGTTTTGGGATATAATCCATGATGCGAGTTGCCGAACAGCGCGCGGCATGGTCGCGCTGAATAAAAAAGTTTGACGAACAGGAGACTGAGGGAGGAAGGAAACGATTGCATCGATATCATCGCGGAATCCCATCGACAGCAGTGTGTCCGCTTCATCTAGAATCAACTGGTTGTTTGTGAGCGATGAAAGGCGCGTAGTCAGAGCGAAGACCTGCCATTGGGCAACCTTTCAACCCTTGTCGAAGCTCTGATTCGTTGGTCAGGAGATCCCTCAGTCGTCCTGGAGTCGCAACCACTAGGTCCCGCGATGACTCCATCCAGTCTTTCACTTGCCGGGCCTTGGCAGCGCCTCCAACGAGCAAGTGTACTTGAAAGTCTCTTTGGTGTGTAGTGAGCTTCTGTACATCGCCTGCAATCTGTATGGCCAACTCCCTCGTAGGCGCAAGAATGAGGGAACCCGCAACGCGACGTCTGTACGCGAGTTTGGCACTTCCTGCAACGTCAGAAGAACTTCCGAGTCCGGCGTTGATAACAGCAAGTCTTGCATGATGCTCGACATGATTGAGTCGTGACTCGATGGCGGGGATGATGTATGCAATGGTTTTTCCGGTTCCGGTCTTGGCCCGAACGAGCATGTCGCGAGGCGCGTTCCAGTCGACTGTAGGTGGCGTCGAAAGGTCCGGAAAGACAATTCCTTCCGGATCCCATGGACGAGCGATGTCAGGCAAAAGGGCCGTAACACGCTGTTGCACCGCAGTCATTGCATCTAGTTGGAGCGGATGAACCGTAAGCGCTTCGAGGGTGTGGTGATTGACTCGGTTTCTCAGAAACTCGAACGATAGGTAAGCTTCATTTGAAGGACCGTGATCTGTGCTTGCAGGTTCTTCTTGGACATCATTGGCCTGTCGACAGTGGAGTCTGTTGAACTTTCTACTCTCACTGGAAACCATTTGAATTGCATGAGAGATGAAACGCAAGCGGCCGGATTTCGTCGTAACAGGACATGACAATGACTAACTTGCATAAATTCGGGTCCATCAGAAGGCCATGAAAAACAAGTTGAAAACTCACTGTACGAGTGCAGCGCGCCACACGACTCCGCAAAATGACACCGTCATAATTTACTGAGACAATCTAGCAAGAAAGGGAGACCAAGGACGTTGCTTACGTAAAAATGTTGGAAAAAGCTGTGCATTAAGAGGGAATCGAACCCCCGGCGGGTCGATGGCAACGACCCAGGTTACCACTACCCCATTAATGCGATGCCGTATCTTGCAGACCGATTTACTCGAGCATATCTACGGCCAAAGATGAGCCACACCATTTTCAAGTCGGTGATACAAGTAGAATACACAAGACTTCCTCTTGGACTTGATATCATTTAACTCTTAAGCCCGGTTGCTACCGTAGGTCCTGATAAGTAATTAAGCAAGAATACTAACAATCTGTGCCTGAGGGCTCGTCCATTGATAAAGTACAGTCAGTATCCTTGGACGCTCCGCGTCCAGGCATGAGGGGAAGGTCAATGTCTACCACGATCTCACCCTCCGTCACACCCTGGCGCCAAGGAACACGGCTCAACTCTGCATGGTTGAGCAGCCACCCAGGGTTAACGTGCAGGGTTGCAGCCAACGATTTGAGACTAAGCATTGCGTGGCAGACCGAAACGATCGACAGTGTGACGAAAATAATGCTAGATCAAAAAGACAATTGAATTAGCAACAAGCATAGTGGCGAATCGAATCGAACTTACCCCCCGTTAAACGCAACTTCATACAGCTTTTCAATCAAGAGTGATCGTTTAGCTCACGCATAGCTTCAACAGGTAACAACTGACTGGAATATGGGAGTCATCAGTCATCGTGAGTCCACTCACGATGAACAGCAGCGATCCTAACAGTCATTACTCAGTGATTCGTGTCGTAGAAAGATTATTTTACCTATTGCGCAGCCGTACATAACCATCCCCCTGTATGTAGTCTGAAATCACGAAAGTCGATTCATGATCAAGTTTACTCACTCTTGCAGGAACCGCCAAAGAAATGTATCTGTTTGCAAGTATTTGGGACTCGTCACGAATCGATAGATTTTGAGTGCAAACAACAAGCTGTGGAAAAGCATTGACGGGACATATAACCACACAATCATAGATGTGCGGCCCGGGGTACCCGATTCGTGAATCCACTTTTGCACGTATTTGAACATCAAGCCTGCGAGTAGCGCGGAAGCCAGGGTACTGGCTATGTAAGCGTTGATGGCAATGCACCTGATCAATCTGCTGTGGGCGAACATATACCACACACGTATCGTGATAGCGACTAGTTGGTTCCCGATGAAAATCAGAGCCAACCGCCAAAAACAAGAAGCCAGCAGACCTTGACAAAGGGCTATAGAAGCTATTGCAATGCCATAGAACCAGAAAGCAGTCGAAATGGCACTAAGCATATCATCAGCGAATGAACGTCGACGCCGTACCTGCTGACACTTACGTCTAAGTGAAGAAAGCGTACAATGAACATGAGACTGGCGTTTACGCTAGGGATTACTACTAACCAGAACATTGCTACTGGCTAGTCATCACGGTCAATAATTCCATCATAGCTGGGCAGTCAATGTCTCACCTAAGAACGCAGCTCTAAGAAAACATTGGTTATCAGCAAAGTAGCATCCGCCAACGTAGATTCACTTGCACTACTTGCATGAATCCCAAAGCTCGTAGCTGGCAATATACATCAGTGGATTGAACATATAATATATCGACCTGAACCTACGCAGAAATATATTGCTCTGGACAATGTCCATGTGCCAAACCAAAAATGCTCCACCTGTAGGTCATGCAGAGTACGTAGGGAAGGCCAACATCAAGACTCACCTCGTCAGCCAAGTTAGTTATATGGTCATAAAGTAAGAGTGTTGCACATGCAGTCTGTAATCCGATAGGTATGTTGATTACATTCATGAGGGAAAGACGGATTTCGTGGAGGGCCGAATGCGATCTTGGAGCCATACGTAACATTGTATTATAATGGTGCGACCAGCATCGCCTCCTCGTGGCAATGGGAGTTGATGGAAATGATGAGCTAAATCCGACATTTGATAGAAGCCGACCGTTGCTTGGGATTATGACGAAAAGAAACTGATCTTACCTTGCTTGACTCCCTCAATAAATCCCAGCCACCGAGCCACCGATGGGTGAGCCAACTGAGCGAGATCGGCCCAGGACGTGAATGAAGCTGTCACTAGAGTATACCGTCAAATTTAGTGGTGGCAAGAGACTAGTGCATGGTTACAGCATCTCAACATCTATCACAATCATTGCACTGGTCTAGAAGATTTACCCATGCGATGGAATCTCACGGCGGCAAAGACATGCTATTTTCTGCACCATCGTCAATGGGATGAGTCCCACACATGCGTACAGCAAGTGTGCTGAAAGGGGAAGGTTGGCTGGAAAACTCCTTGGTCCTATGTCTTCCACCACTCCGGTGTGAGTCGATGGTGCCCGCGAGGACACTCGTGCGTCGGGGTTAAGCGGATATCCTCATCCATGTGGTTACTTACATCACGAAGGTGAAAAACTTGGATTGAGGTGATGCGGCAGTGGGAAATCATACGTACTGGAGACTTTGCCTCTATTATAAACACTGACTGCGGATCTTTGATAAGTAGTAAGTAGCATTGACGTGCAGTCTGAGTCGACAAAGGTGTTGAGTCAAAAAGTGTTTCGGCTAATCGTGACTCGGACTTGGTGGAGTCATGGACCCCCAGCTGGCTGAGCAACTTGTAGCAAGTATAGTTTGGATCACACGTCGATAACTGTCGCGCACGATGGCCAAGGGCCAGAAATCGTCCGCAACTTCGGGGACACGCAAAAAGAACGCACGCAAAGCTGCCCAAGGATCCGACGAACCCCCGCCTTCCGTCTCTAAACAGTCAAAGCCCAAGGAAGGAAAGAATTCAAAGCTGAACAAGAGACAGGCCAGAGAACAGCGCAAGAAAGTCTACATTCCGCCAACCAAACCCGCCCCACCAGTCCTTGATCCACTCGATACCACTGGTCTCGCTCGTCTGTTGCCGCCAGAGCTCGTCGTCGTTCTCAGGGCACTGGGAAAGAAAGATGCTGCGACACGAGGAAAAGCGATTGAGGAGCTTGCAAAGTGGGTAGAAGACGCGATCAAAGAGCAGGCAACGCGCAACTATGACCACGATCAGTATGGGGAAGAGAGCGGAAAGGCAGACATGGTCGTCAAGATGTTGCCGGTCTGGGTGTGTCTGTACATTATCGTTGATTTCAGGGTGACTGATCCCTTTTTCAGTTCCACCGTGCCCCAGTCCTCTTCACCCATCCGGAGCGGCGCCTTCGCCTCCTCGCTGCTTCTCTCCATCTCTCCCTTCTTCGCCTCGATCCAGCGCGCGAGACCCTCCTTGCATGGGCGAGTGAGATTGCATCTCAAAATGAGCTGGAGACACTCCTAGGGACGTGGGCAATGCTTGCACACGACGTTGATCGGGCCGTCAATACCATTGGCCTGAGGTCTTGGGCGGACTTTGTCACTATGGTTCCCCGCGCCGTCCCAGATAATCAAGATCTCAGTGCTCAGACCCAACGCACGCGATCCGAGATAAAGATCATTCTCAATGCTCAGCTTCTCATCTCTCTGTTCAAATTTGCTCAGCATACTGTGCTCGACCCTCAAGGGCTTCATACAGGTTTGAACCCGGCGCCTGTTATCCCTCCTGTAGTTTCGTCTCCTCAACTAAGCAATAAAGGTGTGCCGCAGGGTAGGAACGCCCAGGGCAAGAGAGGGACCACAACACCACAATCACAACAGAGGAAAAGTGGTCGATACGTTCCACCTTCCTCTGATTCGCTGTCGCCGACTCCTTCGTTGTCTGATCGTGCGGTAGGCGGCAGCTTCGCCGAGGAGAATGACTCGGACCGAGCTGGAAGGCTCAGAGTAGGCGCATTGGGTGTTGTTAGGTGGATTCTAGGTACGTCCCACCTTTCAAAGTTTAGTAGTTGGTGAGATTTCTTCTTATCGTCTCCCCTTTTCTATGTATACTTTGGGTCCAGTATTGACGTGACTCGTTTAGAGAATTGGCCGGGAGTCGACTCTCTCCCCGAGACCGACCTGGCCATCCTGACAACACTCCTGTCATCTCTTCCATTTTGGTCTACTCTTCATCCCGCAACCGTTTCACCTCGTTCGGAAATGCATTGTCCATTTTCGGTTGCTTTATTTGGTCACGGCCAGCCTCAAGTCAGGCAAGCTGCATGGGCGCTCATAGGGATTCTAATCAGAGTATTCAAAAGTGTGTTTCCATTTCCTCGTTAGAAAGTCTACTCCCAAGTTCGTCGCGTATATGGATCTCAACGCGATCAGTGTCTAACCCTTGTCACGCGTGACTGATGACTATTTTCACCAGGCAAATTATCTCCATCCCTTGTCAGGATTCTGAGCACGGTCGTATTGCGTTCGGCCTGGGTCGAAACCGATATTGGCGTGCGGGCAGCATTAGGAGGTCCCTTGATGACCTTCCTCAAAGGTACGACTTGCGTACGTGTAAATAAACTATCGTACTCATGACGCAATAGATTATGGTCAGGCATGGACACTTGACATAGAAAATATGTCAAAGGGTTACGATCATCTTGATGTGCATGTTAAAGGCGCGGCAGATGACGACTTTGACTCCGACTCGGACGCAGAGTCCGAATCGGACTCTGAATCTGAAAGGAACGGTGATGGTGGTGATATCACAAATGTCCCTACGGAGTCGCCATCAAACAAACAACTCGCATCTGAGGCATACGTAGAGTTCTTGCAATTCCTTGAACGAGCATGTTCCGGGTCTCCTGTAGAAGGTTATCCATTGGTAGTGGTCGTGTTGGCTGGGATTCCTAATTCGGTACGCCTCACTATGCACATCTTGAACACCGCTCAAACATTACGACTTCTAGATTCTTCCTCCCTCCCTACCGCCCACCTCGCCCGTCAGTGAAAAGGAGGCTTCTAATGTTCACCCTATCTCACAGTTGCTTACTTCTTTCTGGGCTCCTCTTGACGCAGGGCTCCTTGATCGACGAGCAGTGGCCTCGTCGTGGCTCAAGGCATTTAGTGAATGCCTGGTTTTGATCGTTCGCCGAGCGACTCACGCAGAGGATGTCACCCTACATGTGCAGGATGCTGCGAAAAATCTTCTCTCATCCCAGTTTTCCCGTGTATGGGCAGAACTCATCGGAAAGCGGTTGCGGGTCGAGGAGACTGAAGCTGCTACGGTTATGGCTCTTACGACTGATAGAATTAGGAAGATCGGAGACAGTGCGTCCATGTCTGTTGTGTTACTCTATCTCGTCCGATCACACTCGCAGATCTATTCGACGCGTCATTTGACGCACTTTGCTCTAGTATCTTCGATTCCTTCACTTCTGATGGTACACTCGCTCTAGCACCAGTTTTCTTCTACCGTTTCATCTCCACGTTTGCGCCTGGTACCCACCCAGGTCAAAAGATACATGGCGCGGTGGAAGTTTACATTCAGACGGTCATCGAATCTCTTGAAACTGTCTTGTGCTCTTTGGACCGGACATCCATCGGGAACGCAGCCGCAAGTTCCTCCGTGGCGCTCTTGAAACTTATGGATACATTCGGGCCCTCCCTTTTTGATGACAAATCGTGTGCTTCGCGCACCGACGCAATATTCATTGCACATTCTGCGGCACTATTACAAGCGTCGACGGCAGTAGTCTTTGCGTACATTGGATATCGTTCCAGATCCACTGATCACCCGGAGGGCCAGTTGCAAACACAGATGTTCTGGACGGAACTTTTGGGGGCAGTCGCATCGTCTCCGACGAAGGTAGCACTGTCGTCATTGTGCTTGCTCGTCGGCGCATCTATTCCAGCACATCTCAGAGGAGCGAGTTCAGCGATGGACGAACTGATAGAACGTTTGGCGGGCAATGTAATAGTCGGAGGGTGTGGAGGAGACGAAGAGGAAGCAGTAGCGAGAGTGTTGAGTACTCCAGGTGTGGATGTTTTATCCCCGTCTTTGATTTGGCGTTGAAGTCTCTTTAGCGCCATTTATTTCATCTGATTGTCTGGAGATGATCGCGTCCATGCTCTCGAACAGCGTTTCCAATTTTGCGGATGCAAGATTGAAGTTCGCCGGCGTGTCTACATCCACCACCAATCTGGATGCGGTTCTGGATGAGGCCAGGGTTGCCCCTGCTGTGGGGTTTGTGAGGAAATTAGCTGATTCTGGTTATGAATTTGCAGGAGGCCTTGGAGCAGAGCTGTATGCCAGTATATTCTTGATTGGGTATGCCATTCCCGAGCAGGGAGAGGCATCAGGCGACAAGTGTGTGGAAGATGCAAAGGCACTGTGGAAAATTTGGGTTGGCCAAGAAGGCGAGAGACAACAAGAAATGCGGGACATCGCGGGTAGCCTCGTCAAAGAGAAATTAAAGAGCGTTGTCGTCGACGAGAAAGTGGAGACAAAGTGGGTAACAGTCACTATGTCTCTCATGTTTCGTCTACTAATTTGACACCTAGACCTGAGTACATCATCCGGCGCATCACTCCCTCGCCACCTGGTATCCGTATTGACCCCCTAAAAGACATACTTCCCTCGCGGGATGAACTGGACACAATGTTGGACTCTCCTTCCCTTCCCTTTTCTACTGCCGCTTTGGGCTTGGCGCTCCTCGACCCCACCCTTCCGAGTTCTTCAAACACTCCTAAGCCGAACTCAATATCTAGGAAGTACTCACGTGCCGTTTTCGCTCTACTCGCGTACCTCTCTGCCTCGCGGGCCGTCGCACGGTCAAATTTCTGGGCATTACGTCATATTCTTGTCCTCGGCTTTTACACCAACCAGTCCCTCCGTGTGGGGAATGGTTTTCTGACGTTGGATGCCACGAGGGACGATCTCACAGACATTCTGGAGAGGATCAAATCG
>JBBPJL010000557.1:0-16038 GCA_038088675.1 Xanthoconium separans | reverse complement strand
AACAATGTTTCTTATTGTGTGTATAGTCCTTTTGAGTAATTTGGTCGTTCTCAACTTGATGTTCCAATAGGTCCGTTACGTCGGCCTTTGTTGGATTGTGTACGTCCACACCATCTTTGCTATAGCCGGAAGGATAGTCTTATCAGATAGGAAGCTCTGAATACCGTCACGTATCGCTGGGGGAACATATTGGAATTTGATATCGGAAAGCTCTCCGGCCATCACATCGTTCACGATGAATGACATTAGACGTTGATCAATGTCAGAGGCACGTACAACCCGAATGTGCGGAAATGATCCAGAATGTTCACATCTATACCCTATGGTGTCCGGGGCATATCGTGAGAGTGAATATAAATGCTTCTTCACCAATCTGAAGATCTGTTGAATGATTGTCCATCGGTCAGGATATCCGTCCATGTGTTGCTGCGGGCCCATTGTGTAAACCAACTGGAACCGCAGATGCAGGATATCGTCGCTTTCGTCCAAGATATCCCGAGCGTGATTGTAAAGCCAATTCTGAAGGCTCAGCCACTTGAATCTATTCTCCATAGCATCGTCGACCTCCCCAGTTCGCCAGTCATCAGTGGGAGTGCCTGTTTCTTTTCCCGAGCGGCCGGACAATTGAGTCGACAATTGAAACGAGCTATCCTCTTGGCCATCTTTCTGGAGTCAGTCGATGATTAACGAGATCAGCAATCCCCAGTATACGATTATTGATACGTACTGATTTAAGTAACAGAGCGCTGGAGATTTGCTTGTAAATTGATTTCTGCAACTTCGTAGACAGGTCGGTCGTGAGTTCGCTGCCGTGTATCTGCTCCTCTACTCCCATCAATTTGAGCGACACGACGTGCTCTGGCTGGACGAGTAAAATTCCACGCTCGATCATACATTGAGATATAAACTTGTGAAGATCATCAATTTGAAGGCTGATTATTCTGCCTTCATCGTCATATTTGGGACTGCGAGAGAATGGAAGGTGATATATTGGGTGGTTGGTGAGCCCACCGAGGCGAGTGACTAGGATATCGAACATTTGGGCTGTTAATGCCCTTGGCACAATGACACGGACGAGCTGTTTGCCGTTCGCAAGAGCTGCAGCGGCAATGGGGATTATGACGGAGGATTTTCCGTCTCCCATGTTGACCTGCATTACAGTGTTTTCACCAGATCGTGGGGACATGAGTTCCATCGCGATTTCTGCCTGAGCATGCCGAATGAGGAAGTTTCCTTGGATCTGAGAATACAAAGTCAATTGCGAGTCCAAAGCAGAAAACACTGAGCATGTAAATGCACCTGGATTAAAAGCCAATCCGGATATTCTTCAGGATCCCACCCATCACATCCCTTATTATCTAACTCTTTTGAAAACTCTTCCTCGCGTCCCTCCAGCGCAAATCGAAGCAATCTCCGGGCACGCTGCAGGTACAGAAGGACTAGCGACAGACTTGTAAGACACTTCTTCCAGCGCGAAGGAATTTCGAGTGGGGAGGCGGATGCGAGATAGCGCAAGAGGTCATCTGCAGTAATTCGTGGCCACTGACCACTTTGGCGGAGAGCTTGCTCGCGCGAATCTATTGGACTCAGACTCCTCCTTAGAACATCCAGATACTGCATGTAATTGGCTCTACACTGCACACAGTGCTCCTTCAGGTCCTCAACTCGGACGAGCTCTGCCCTTGCTGTCTTGTGAACTTGAATTGCCTGAGATATCGCATGTGTATGTTGTGCACTAGCATCAAGACGTGCGAGGTATTCTCGTTTGAACGAGGAATCGGTGGAGAGGGAAGAGAACAGTTGATCCAATACGGGGGTATCGGGGTTGTCCGCTGGCATTAAGATACCGTCAAGATGGAGAGTGATACGGCCTGGTAGTTCCGGTGCTAGTCTGTTGCAAATCAAGTAGTCGAGCGTCATGATAGGTGGGCCTGCGTTAAAAACATATTGCAGATTTGAGATCGCCGATGGAATTCCGAGCAGTGCTGGATGATGCATGGTAGAATGCAGGATTTCGTCACGATGTTGGTCCTTGGGCCCAGGAGAGCTTGGCCGCCTTGGAGTACCGCTTGGAGCAAAAATGTGCGCAGCCTGCTTGTCTTGGTCACTGATCTTAGAAAGCCGATACGTGTCACGATCCCAGTAATACCTGGTTTGGATATCCTTGAGAGCAGAGCGTACTTAAGGATCTTGGGTTCTAATTATCTGATAGAACCCCGAGTCTTTGTCGGCTTTCTGTTCCATGACTGACCGGCATCCACCAGACCGTAAAAGACAAAGCGCTGCCTGAACACCTGTCTTGCCCGTCAGTGGGTCAGGCTGATGGCGATGGGTCATGGCATGCAATGAAGCGAGAAAGTGCATGCTCCCAAAACTGCCATCCCCTAGCAAGCAACCCAGTTCTGGGTTCACATCATAGACGTGATATAATGGCTTATCGTACCATGTATCTCGGTTCAAAATGTCGATCCGTACCAGATTCCTGTCAGCATGTAATTTTGGATAACCATTTGGTATAACGACCTGTCTGTGGACAAGGCCTTCAGGAACAACGGAGCCTGCAATAAGAGTATTTGGACGAAGGACGAGGGAGTTCTCAAGCCCAAACAGAGTCCCAATGGATTGATCCTCGTCATAAACCATGTGCTTGAAATCCCGGGATTCGAGTTCTCCCCCTTTGTTGATGCAAAAGGACAGTCCATAACTTGGTAGGGTGACAGACAACGGCGATACTGATGCCGATTGGACCGAAGGTGTGGTGATAAGGAGATCCTCAGACAGCCTCCACAACTCTTCATGTCGGAGCACGTCTGGACGCCTGTCACTTTCCTCAACGTTATTGAGACCCTCAAAACATTTCATGACCATTGTCCAGGTTGGGCTCTGAATGTCCACAAGAGTCTCCCCACCCCGTTGGCACGTGTAATATTGTGCAAGAGTACAATCAATCCTCCAATGCTCACTGGCAGTAGAATGTCCCTTGTGTTGTTTGAGAGGCCGTATTTCGATGATCTTTGTTGAAAGATTCAACCAATGAAGATGACCTTGGATGAGTGAAGGTGGAAGGTCATTCTGGAGCTTTCCGGAAGGGATCAACTCCAGCGTCTCGTTTGTTTGTTTGTCCTGCATACGGATCGCCAATTGGTCGTCTCGCAGCGAAAAGTGCACCTGTCCATCATATTTCAATACTACCTAATCATTTTCACATCACCAAACTCGGGCAATTTACCTTGTGTCCGAGAGTTGTAAAATCCATTCCTGAGAGATTGGATGTACCAACAAGAAAGCCTTCCTGGAAATAGTCATTGCGTGGGAACAGAATACTGCAGTATACACATACATCATCATGAAAGATGCTTTCGAATTTTTGAGATGTCCAGATCTTTTGTAGCGAGCCACTCAATGATTGACCATCCACATGGAGTGTACCAATGAGCAGGTCAACATGCACTGTTTGCAAGGTCTCGTCAGTCACCTTGGTTTGGCATGTTAACCAATGCGCATGTGGATATGTTAACTGCTCCAATCTCCAAATACCAGGCGAATAGCTAACAAAAATCCTGCGAATTGCGAGATCAATACCATAGTCCAATGGGTCGGCAAGAATTGTATCCATCAAGGTCTCCTCAAGAGCAAAAGAAAGACGACTATCTCGTTGATCCAGTGTTGTTTGAATGTTAGGGGGAAAGGATTCTGACGAGTTGAAACCGTAAGCATTGGGGGAACGTTCACTCAAGAATCAAACATACTATAGTTAGGAAGTGCGGCTATAAAGAACGCACAAGAAAGGAATGCGTCCACATCCATAGCAGAATGGAAGAGCCCGTGGGTGGCAGCAGCGCCGACGTCAAACGTACTCCGACATGCATAAGCCATGTGTAGCAAGACATGCCTGCGCTCGTCGTTTGTAGGTGCCCTTGACAGGTCGTACGATAGCCCCTGTACCCAGCTGAATGACTTCCTCCGTGTGCTGTGAAGAAGTGCGATGCCTTGGTCCGAGATGTCCTCGCAAGGGCTCGATGCGAGCACACGAGTGATCAGTAGGGAAATGGTGTTCATTAATACATGGTCAATCGAACCAGCTCCAACGTCCCTGGACAGACTTTCGAGCTCGTCTAGGAGGGCATTACAAAAAGACGGGTCTTGTAACTCTTGATGCCAGACCCATGTCCCCGTAGGATCGAGAGGTCCAACTTGACATGCAGCATGAGTGAGGAGGAAGTGGACCTCATCACGACGGAGATTAAGAGTTCGACAGTGTAGCCCATGCAGGATGTTAAGCCATTGCAGTGAACCACCGCTGCGCAAGTGGGAAAACGCGGTAAATTCGTCGAGGGAGAGGACAGGAGGACATTCTGCTTGGGTAGCCAAAACGTGATTGCAAGTGTGGGAGATAGAATTCATGTATTTTTTCAATAAATCGGGAGCGTGTGTAGAATCTTCGCATGTGTGATGAAAGGAAAGCTCCCAGTCTCTGCAAGACCTCCCGGCTGGACGTATCTCACCTGGAATGGAGAGCTCGTCATAAAATTTTTCCTTCCAATGAGGATGCTGAACAACATAAAGTAACGTCATGTTATGGGAGCCCTCCGGATAAGCATAGGCTAAGTGAATTTGGACATGGAAAGATGGTCCTTGATGCCCTGTGACAAAGTAAGGCTGCAATGCGCGGAAATTCTTGAGCAAATAGACTCCTTCCTCTGAGTCTAATTTTTGAGGTCTCCAAATATCAGTTAGAAGGAAGGAACCATTAAGAATACAAGGCGCAGCGGCACGCCAGATCTGAATGCATGCTGGACATTGCAACTCAAACACAACAACTTTCGCATGTAGCAGCGAGGGGGGCAGTGATGATTGAGAAATTTCTGTGCTCTCAGACGGTCGTTGCTGCGCTAGCCTGGGGTTTTCTTGCTTCCCATCAGGGGCGATAGGTGTAATACCGTTGAGCCCAAGAAGCGGGTCAATATGTCCAGTAATCCCATTCGTTGCGTCCTCTTCAATCTGAGCTTTGAATTGTTGAAGATGGAGGGACTGGTCATAAAAATGGACTGGGAAACTGTCTTCAGTGAAACCGTCCGAAAGTACTGACCATCCTGCCTGTGACTGAGAGTGGCGTGCAGACAAGTACTGGTATGCGCAGGAGAGACGATGAAGACTCGTTTCCTTGCGTAGGAGCAATTTTTCCAGGAAAGCAGCGGAGATTCCCGGGGGATAGTCGGTGAGCATGGGTATCTCTCACAACTAACTAACTTATCCAGTGCGACATAGAGCTCGACCGCCGTCAATAGCACGAGGGATATCGCCTCTGGATTTTCTCTGAAAAGTTTGTATGCCCCCATCAAATATTTATCCAACAAGAATCCTAGCTGCGCACACGCCTCGTCCACATCTGTGACGCAGGCAACCCAATCATCAGTGACACGAGGATCAGCTTCGTATGCCTCGTCGAAAAAAGTTCCATTTGAGGACAAAAAGTCCTCGGTGGTGCCACGGGGGAGATTGCTAGGACGGAAGGGACCGGAATCGTGATCGGGATTTTCGAGAACGCGTTTGATGTATTCACGACTGTTCGGGAGCGAGAGTTGTGTGTCTCTTGCGAGTTCTTCCCAAGTGGGGTTCCGAAACGGGGGTCGGCGGATGCTCAGCTCGTTCCACCTGGCATCAAGGATCTCTCGAAGACCAGCGCATGTTTTCAATGCCACTTCGGTGAGCCAGTCTGGGGCAAGAGAACCAAGCTTCTTCAGACGACCGAGAACCCGAGACGACCTCAAGGAAAGCATATCAGTGGAAAGACTAGCATTCTTTGCATCACTTGCGAGGGTGCACATAAAGAATAAGATGAACCATTTGTGGGAAACAGACTCCGAAGAACCATGAACGGATGTTTGAACTGCAACCCTGATGAGAAGCCAAAGAGCCGAGCGACGCCATACATTCTTATCCCCCATTGCCCACTTTCGACCGACACGGTCACGAATGCGTTTGGGCACTGCCCTGCGTTTGCTTACAGGGATGATATTGGTATCGCGTCCAATGCCTTGCGAGATGTTATTCAGCAATATGTCGACATATTGTGGATGAGAGGGAGGAGGGAGAGGAAGATCCGGGTCGACATTGGGTTGAGAGAGAAAATTGGCAAATTGGAGTTGAAAGTCCCGGTCGTCAAACACCTCGTTGGGAATCTCAGCGGCCGAACGAGGATATGCGCGTGTCAGTGGACCTTCTGCTTCATCCACAGCATCTTCGTTCGGGGACACCTCAAATACCTCCCACAGCGTGTATTTTTCCCGCTTCGTGAGGATGATTGCAGAGTTTTGACGGCGGATAAAAAAGACTAGAATATCTAGAGATGGTGAGCAAGGATTCTGTACGGAACTTATGACTGTACCTCCTGTTTCCATCTCTTTCAGCTGGGACACAGCTTGGTCTCTGTCTATGTCCTGAGACCGGACAGACGCTTGAAGGTTGTCCAGCATCTTTGAGATCCGAGTCCACTGATCTTGCTCAGAGGTTCCGCAGACGTGGGTCCCATAGGCGTGGGCAGCAGTGCATACTGCACGAGCTAATGAATGATTCTTCTCTGGGGTATAGTCGTCGGCATCGGGGGGTTGGAAAGGAAAAAAGACATGTGTGGTAATATATTCGAATGATTTAGAAGTATGGACGAACGGAGATGAACTTGGTTGCGACTTGGGGTTCTCGGGGGAAGGAGGGCGACTCGCAGACATGGTACGACAGATAAAACGCTTTGACTTTGATGACCAGTTCCCACGGCGTCGAGTTTCATGCAGTTCCCACGCATTATTGGTTGTAAGACCTGTCCCCTACGGGTCCAGGAATATGCACGTGACAAGTTGTCCGAACGGCATACGAACAGTGTACGAACCATATTGTAGTGAAATTCAGAGCCTGGAATGGGGTTTCAGCATCCATCACCAGTGGTGGTGGTGGTGGTGATAGTAGTAATATTTATAAGTGTACTCCCAGACCTTTCCGGGTGATCCCAGCAATGACAAAGGACACTGATACTTGGTCTTCTTGAAAGGAGCCGAACTGTATTACTGCCTGGGATAATCGCAATACGAAGGAATGGCTTACATCCTCGCATAGAATGCCTATTTCTTGACAACCTCAAACAAATACCCGAGTTTTCACGGCTTGTTCTACAATTTTACTCTTTGAACCATATAATGACAAGTGATGATCATGTGTTACCCATCGTAGGGATAAAGGTCCTTTGCCTTTGCTTGTCTGCCACTCATCAAGATTAGGACCTCGCCACATTTGATCTCTCTTTGTTTTGACCCCATGAGCATAACATCAGATAACCCTTCTTGACGGAATCATCCACCTCGATCTTTTCTTCCCGAAGAGCTTTAAAGTATTTTGCAAGGATCTTCAAATTTTCCTGAAATGAGATCTGTGGTGCAAAGCAATGGAGCAGTGCATCATATGGTCACAACAATGGCATAAGATATCACTCACATCCTGGGTTAATAAAGGTCTCCAGCTCTCTACAACTTCAGGCGACTTTTCTTGCAGCTCTTGCATGAACCCCATGCCACTGACCATCTACAATACAAACAGTCAGCAAACTAAATCACCAATGAAAGCCTGAGTAGTGCAAGATTCATACATTTGGTTGTATTCTGGAAGTATCCTTCTTGCAAACAATGGCCATATCATGGATCAGATTTTTAACAGCCCTTAGTGATACATCATGGCCATTCTGGGAACTGGAGGATGGAAATCCATTCACTAGAAAGGTCTAAGATAAAGGGAGCAAGGAACCATAGAGGGAACTCCCACCATCCTTGAATATGTCAGTCTTGGGACTGACAATCAGGGTCACACTATCAAAGACATATCCTCCATTTGGATCAGTGCTTTTCTCTACCTCCACCCGAAGAGTAGGTAGAGTTGACTGTGAAGGGTTCTTTGACACTCTTGATTTCTTTTGCTTCTGTTGCATTTTACCCTTGTCCCTGGTCTCTTTGTGTAGATGTTCGAGCAGTTCAGCTGAAGGAGAAGACTGCTGAGGTGGTGGGATTCTATCTCGCAATGTCATGGTCCACTCCACAGGCAATCTTTTTGACTTTGATCCACGTGGTCTACCCCTGGGCCGCTTTCCACCAACAAAGCTAGGGATGTTGCTTGAGAGACCACAAATAGTAATGAAACAGCCTTACACATCAGGTGTCAGAGTAGTAGGTTGGCATTCTTTTGATGACATTGGCATGAATCCTGGCTTCAAATCTAGAGTGATATTTGATCCAGACTCCAATATTTGTTCATTCTGTCAACCAACCTGTACCATCCTGGTTGTCCTTGTGTTTTTCCAGATCTGCACTGGACCTAGTTTCCTGCAGAAACCCAGTGCTACATTCAAGTTCAAATGCATCATCAGATATGCATCCAGAGTCTGATGAATAAGCTATCTTGACAGGAACATCATTTTCTTGACTCAGATGAAGTCCTTGGAAGTTCGTGTTCAGATCACTACAGTTTTCCTCACTCAACCAGCTTGCATCAGAAGCCTGTGCTTCGATATCAAGATGATTCTCTACTAAACATGAGGCAAGGCATTTCAGAGAAGATAAAAGGATGCAGGGATGAAATACATAGATGCCGCACCTAGATTATGTCCCTTGGGTATATCTGCTGGCAATCTTGTCTTTGGGCTGCTTGCCTGGTCACCTTGGTGACTGAGCAAGGAATTTGAATCAATAACATCAGAGGTATCTAAGACTTGAGACCGTTGAACTGAGTGACATCGAACGAAGGTTTTCGCAACACACCTTGTATCTCCAAATCCTCGTCTTGCTTTGAAAGAATATCTTGGTTCACTCTCACCAGCTGCATATCTATATCTTGTTGCCCGTGGGGATTGCACATATATTGTGAACAAGACATCTTTGCCGTTATACAAATGTACTAACTAGGATTGTATGCCGCAAGGCGGCCCAAGGAAGCAAGATCGTTCATGAGAGTGGAACCACCAGCCTCAGCAGGAGTGGAACTGGTGAGGACACCAGGGAGGGAAGGTGGAAGAGAGGAGGGTGTTGGAGCACGCGAAATGCTAGAGACACGTGAACTGCTGACAGAGGTACTGACAGAACAGGTGGCAGAGCGATGTGTGACCAAGCCGGGTGGAGCTGGCACAGTAATCACACAATGGTTAGTGGAAGATGAACGTGAGAGGGAAGATTGTTTACCTGTCACAGCGGTCTTGGTTGTCCGTACCGTCTTCTTGGAAGAACGTCCTGTAGTCTTACGCTTTGCTTTGGAAGGACCAGTGGTCATGTCTCCGCTTCGCTTCAGAGATGCTGCATATCGAATGGATGCATCATTAAGCAGGGAAGGAACATAGTTGAGGGCGGTGGCCTACAATCTGGAGCGGGATGAAACCCAATGTCCTTCGCCTTCTCTTTTCCCTTACTACTTCCTGTGCCTGAGGTTATTTTGAGCACACACATAGTGAAGGCCTAGGATTAAGATACCCACTGTTACAGCCCAGAAACTTGGCTACATGGTCAGCGATTAACTGCCAGTCCTCAGCCGGCACGTTCGAGATCGTAAAATTGTACTTCGACCCTGACCAAATAGCATCTACTTGATCCTGCCTTGCGTAAAATTCCTCCCAATCTGCACATAGGAGTCAACACGAAGAACAACTTGAAACCTAGTTGATACCGACCTAAGCTCGTGACATCCTGACATTCCAGGATGATATCTGGATGAGTGGCTCTCCACTGAGCAGCGATGTGATGCTCGTGTCTACCTACGAAGTGTTCAACAACCAGATACATGTCAAAGACGACACAGCGGGAGTACGGCTTGGCCGGTGGCACTCGCGAAAGAAGACTGTGCAGGATTGCGTCCATGTAGACGATGTATTGATGCAGGAGCATAATGGGTTCCTGAGGCAAATCGATTTGTTCGAGAAAATACTGTTTATTGAGTTCAAGGAACATCATTTCGCGCCAGAGGAAACGTGGCAGGTGATCCTTGTAGCACAGTGGTGCGAACATCGTTCGGTCTTCACGTCGCTTCCAGTCTTCGTCTCGTGTTGTCAGTATGCAGCAGTCATTCTGTATTTTGGAAGAAAGTGTATAGCGGTTGGAAGCAATGAGGATAAGGAGTTTTGTATCGGGAAACTGAGGAAAGTATCGATCCGACATGATCGTTGATGAAGATAGGATTGAACATTTCCTTATGTAATACAAGCGCCGCCAAAACCGTTGACAACGCCACACGCTGAGGTCGAACCTGCGTGGACTCCAGCCACTACTCAGATCTCTGTAGTCGATAGTACATAGCACCAAGTTCGCAACCCAATAGTCCAAGTACACTTCCTGTACAAAGATCAGACTTCAGAACTATCGATGTCAGGGAACTGCACAGAGAATTATGTAATTATATGTTGGTTACGGGCTCGTAGACTGTTCGTAGATTGTTCGTCTAGGGCTCATAGCCACCAATCCACCAGCCGCGCACGACAGTGACGACACGACATAACGTGCACGCCCTGGCTCTTGGCTTTACTCACGACCTTGCCCTTCCCTTTCGCCCTGCCTTTCGCCCTCTGCCCTCGCCTCGCCTGGTGATGACGACAAGAACGACGCGATAACTCCAATCGTACAGTCATCAAGCCGTCGCAGCCGTTGTCATCATCGCCTTTCATCCCACCACTCCTTCGCCCTCTCCCTCGTCTCGCCTGGTGACGCGGCTATCGCATCGTCATCATCGTCGTCGGTGCCTTCGGCGCCTGCTGTGCATTCTCCACCCTCTTCCCTTATCGCCCTTGCCTTTCACGACATGATGCGACTCCCTCGCCTTCTGCCCTCGTCTCGCTTGATAGTGACGACGACGACGCGGTAACCGTAATAGCGCGGTTGTCACGTTGGCGTCGTTGGCGTCTTCGCCATTCCCTGCATCCCTCCCTTTCCCTCTCCCCTCGTTCACCTTTCTTTCTGTGACTCCCTCGCCTGGCAACAACAACGACAAGGACGACGCCGGTGCGATACCTCGTCTCCTGTGATGAAAACGTCAACGTGACGTTGTATGCGTTGTATCCGCGGGTACACCATAGGCATACCCGGCGAAAAACTTGTACCCTATGGTACCCATTCCCGAATTGCCGCGTCCTTTCGACCACGATCGCTTGTGCTTCATCCTTACCGATTCATGCCTCAGGCGGCCCCCTCGCCCACTCCCCTCGTCTGAGTCGTCGTCGTCGATGTTGACACGGCACTGCATACATTGCACCGGTGTTACCTCATCGTGGTGGGCGAACTCCTCATATTCAATATGAGCAACCTGCCGGTCAGCCCAAGGTTTACCCGTACCTGTTCTGACGCATGCAGTTCCCAAACATCGATAGTCCTCAAGTTTGATGTTTGTGTACTCGGACAATTGGCTTGCGCTCTTGGTGCCATGTACTATCGACTACGGAAATTGTATGAGTGGTGACTGGAGTCCGCACTTCGGAAATTGCTAAATGGAGGTTGACATCGACGTGTGGCGAAGGAAAAGCGAGCGCGGTAGTTAGGTCTTCCATACATCCACCAGAAAGTGAGTCACTCCAAATCAGGTATATCGCGGATATCGCCGCTTCAGCATTACAATTAGTCAACGTTATCAACCACGCTTCCTCTGTCTGACTCCATTCCTTCGTCAACCTCATCATCATTCTTTCCTCCATCTCTGTCCACACCCCCCACAGTCATAGTCAGTTTGGGGATTTGTGGCTCCAACGTCCCTTGCTTTGGCCTGCTCCACTGCACTCGACACTTCTCCACCTTTGCCTGTTCCCTTTCTTCCTCCCACAAGCATAACTCCTCTCTGTATGCCAGCTTGCAGCTCTTGTTTCTCTTGCGTTGCTCATTTTCCGCCTCTTGCCATGTGACCATCAATCATCCCTGCTCCTGCCGTTGTTTCCGGCGGGATTCTCGTGCCATTTCTTTTTCCTCGCATGCATTCTCATGTTGGACAACCCGGTTGTAAAATTCGTCGCTGGTGAGTAGTCTTGGTAGCCCATCACCAATCAACTGACCCTTCTTCCTTTTCTTTTTTTGCTTTTCTTCCTGTGTTGCCAATTGACCTGAGAGCTGCTCACAAAACATAGACTACAGCACCATTGTGGATTGCATTCCGACCAGCGCACTCTCGTATTGTGTCTTGCGGGCATACGCCGGTTGCAAAGCATCTTGGTAAGCTTGTTCTTTTTCATTTTCGGGTTCGTCTTTTAATAGCCCATGGTCACGTTTGCACGTAGGTGTCTGTGGTGGAAGGATATACTCCGGAAGTTGATCTGATGAGGTAAGTGGTCCCTCTTCCACAAGAAAAGAGGCTGATGTGGATGCAAGTGATGCAACTATGTCCTTTGCTATTGAATGCCAGGTTGGACAGTTCGAGGGGCCAGTGATTACGGTTTCAACCCCATTTGTATCATCAGTGGCAAACTTGCGATAGTGAGACATCGCTAATGAGATTGCGCGAACAGGACTTGGCTGTGGCAATGGCAGTTTTCCCTCCAATGATGTCTCAAGACTTGGTGCCATCATTTGCTCCGTTACAACATTAGGATCACATGGCCAGACCCCTGTCTTTTTGAATGCAGCTTTGATTGTGTCTGGGGTAAGTGCTCTTTGGTGAGCCCTTCCATACGCCAAGATGAAGTTCTCCTCTGTGACCTTTTGTTACCTAGAGCTTTCAAACATGTCCCGTTCTTGAGTCCAGTAGTGCTTGAGTGGCCCAAAAATGACTACATCGAGTCCTTGATAGACATGTGTGGAATGTGCTGGATAGCAAAGGACATGAATGCTGTTTTGCTGTGCACAATCCAGGAACTCTTTTGTATAGTGTGAATTATGTCCATCGACAAGGAGCAAATGTGTATGTCCATTTGCTTTTTGACATGTTTTCTCATTGAAGTCTTTGATCCACAGTTGACCAATCTCTCCATCTGTCCAACCCTTCAGGGAATGTGCAATGCTTTGTGAGGTGAGTTTGTGATGCTGCTTGATGTTGAATACTACTTATTGGGTCATGTTGAATTAGGTCATGTTGAATGTTTGAAGTTTCACTAAGTTTAGTGGAGGTACTTGAGCATTCCCAGCCCTACAACCTTCACCCCATGGTTACAACTCTTTGCACGGAATGTTGGCCTTCTTCGATTGCATGGCTTCACCCTTGTCATAGGCTGTCATTCAGCACCATTTGTAATCACAATTTCATACCACGAGTTGACTTAAGGTGCGGCAACGTTGTGTGAGGGCCAGCGACAGAGCGCTGTTGTTGAATTGTGGTCAGCATGAGGCAAGCCATCATTGTCAAGTGGTATTAAGAAACATTTGTATTTGTATTTATAGGGTCATTTCAGAATTAAGTTTCAAACTTTTTTTTTTATTTTCAATCGATTTTAATACCATCATTTAGAGCACATTCATGCGATCATTTTGAGCATACAATCTTAGAAAACCATGGCAGTATACAGAAGATATGAGACATGGGAGGTGAATATCAGGTTACATACTAAAAAATAGTAGAAGTGTTTCTGGTGCTTTCAGTCACCTTAGAATAGTTTAATAACACTAGGTGATCACATTTCAGACCATAGAAAAGCCAACCTAGTCTCCTCTATCAGGATTTACAAGTGTGTCTTCGGTGATCTCGGTAACGTGACGCGCCGCCCAGATATCCCTATGGAGATCATCTCTACAAAAATTGTATGATGGTGTCAGCTGGCGTACCTTATCTCAGCCATTGAGTAATACGAAGTAACATGACAACCACTCCACTTCCCGCTTTCACTGTGCTTGAGTGTATGTACTTCATTGACAATCTGACCTCCGATGAGAAAGAAGCACCATTCACCAAACTTCAGGAGACTTGTGACATATTCTTGGGAGATCCAGGATTGATCTTCGTGTGTCATGAGCTATTTTAACATACGCCAGTTGCGTAGCTGACGGAGGTGCTGCTTCCGTTCTTCAGCATCCTTTGCGTCCTCTGGTATGGAGGCCTCAGGGAGTATAACACGGGAGCCACCATCGCTGTGCATGCGCTTCAGTACCGTCCCATTGGGTATTGGTTTTCCCTCCTCGAGGGTTTTCGTGGATGGTCATTTCCATCCATGAGCTAGAGCAATTCTGTCTAAAAAGGCCACCGTGCGTTGTTTATTAGCTGCCAGCCTTACTTAGAAAACCGGTGGCCAGACTTGGACAGAATCCTGAAGGGTATCCATGTTCTTCTCGAACTGACAAAGAGAATTCACATCTAATTTGTATTGATTTTCATCTGAGAGACTGTAAAGGCTGATTCAACGAGGGGACAAAATGTATGGAAGATATGCACGCATGGCCAATGGTGTAATCGATCCTGCCAATGATACAGTCCTGTGAGACAAGGGCGTTCCATCTCTCCACATTCTCTGTTGGTGAACAAACTGTCCTTTTGAAGTCGACCCAGTTCATATAGCTGACGTTGAATGACTTCACACCTTTCTCCTCGTGCTCGGCTAGGCATGTCATCATCCATAGCTAACCATACATCATGAATGCAATGCATGAACCGAATGCCGTAGCTCACTGACCCATTCTGTAATGTCTACCCTAATCACATCTCCTGGCATATCCTTGAGTTGCTTTCGAGCTTTGTGACAGGCTCTTGGGAGGCAGACTAATCGTTCGTGTTGATGCCTCGGGATATTTCACAATATCCATCCTAGGTCAGCTCCAGGGTGGCTATCTCTCTCGCGACTTGGATCTGGAATATACAGTAGACGGAATGTCTTGTGTTCTGCGCGATGGAGACGTACGCTGCTCGCGCATGTGCCGGGAGATACAGGAAAATTTGAACCAATGTGTCCTTTACTCGGGGGTAGTGTTGGTCTAGAAGACGCGTTTTGCATGGTCTGAAAAGTCGCCGTTGATGTAGTGGTAGCAGCTGCTTCAGGCTCGGAGGAAGGGGCTTGAAGGATTCCCTCTCCCTCAGCAATGCCCATCGTTGCGTCATCGATGGTCACCACAGTCCGTGGCATATTTCTGTAACTCTGTGAGGCAAATGGCGACTTATAGAAGTTATTCCATACCTTAGATTGGATGCCTTCCAGTTTTCCCACTCCCGCACATATTGTGCAAAATACGACTCTGCATGTTGTTCTCCTCGCTGTTCTCGCAAGGTGGAATAGGCAAAGGCAATCTCGCCGTTACTGATGTCGCGCACGAGAACCCTTTCGCTCTGGGACGCGTTGGCAGGACACAGATTCGAGCAGTTTTTGTGCTCGCCCTTCGCATGTCGGGTGGCGGTGTTTCTGTTTCTTGGGAAGAGATTCAATTTTGTTTTTGCATTTTGGCATAGGGTTGCTTGACAATTGTGGCCACAGAATTCAAACCTGTATTCGCGTGGCATAGTTCAGTGATGGGTGGCGACAAGACCTATGTGGTCGGAAGTATCATAGAGTGTGGACCATCACTCAGACAACAATAACTTGGACCACCTAGCGGGTCCACCTTATGTAACGTTAAACATTGAAGTGCGATGTAAGTTCTCTTGGGTTACACACTGGCAAATCCTGATAGAGGAGACTATGCTAATCGCTCGAGAGGAGCTTTGGAGATACAAGAATTCGTCTACTCTGTGTTCCGTGAGCTCGCCGTCATGGAGAGCAGATCACACGGACTTCGAAACAGCCTGACGGTTTTTTGCTGTATAGACGTTGGATTGATGTTTGATGAGACAGGTCAGCCATGTTACTTCGTCAATGAAGTCGAGCGCATGGAGACCGCAAGTCTATGGTTGAGGATGGACAGGCTTTCGGAGCAGAGGACGATGATTGACACGTTTGCGAGGGTTTTGCATACTTATCTCACGGAGATGAGTGACGTTTACCTACCCTTATGAGTTCTACCCTTATGAGTTCTTAGGAGGTATTTTCCACAACGAAGGGAAGGATATGTAGTTGCTAGATGGAGCAAGGCTCAACAGGTAACAGGTTGAGGGGAGCCTTACCCGTCAACCACCTGTTTCGTCATC
>JBBPJL010000556.1:0-16040 GCA_038088675.1 Xanthoconium separans | reverse complement strand
GGCAAGGGAAAGGATTCGTTTGGAAGCATGTACGTTACCGTAGCAGAGGGGTTTCGCGAATATTGCCGAGTGTCGAAAGTAGGATGCATGTGAATGGAATGGATTTGTATGCCGATGCACGAAGGTCGTCTTTGCTACGACGCCACGACGCGTGGTTGAGGTAATGGTCTAGAATGACCGGTCCAAAAAGACTTGCCAAATGCTAGCATGAATAATTTCAGACTATGGTCCAACTAATATTATCAAAGGGCCCAATCGGAGTCAAACATAGTTCCTTTCAATACTTCGTTGCATTCCAGAATTGGTGACATCCGGGGGAGTGACAGACGCGAAGGATGCGAGACGAAGGAAAATGAGTACGTGGACAAGCATGGGTTTTATTCCAGTCCCTCAGATTGAGTCATGGTCGATCTCAACAGACTAGCATTAGTGAACTGGAACCGAAACCGAAAGATGGAGCGTCTCTGAATCGGTCGAGGGTGGTCTGCTTGCGACTTAGGTGTGCGTCAGATGGTGAAGATAATGTTGTCGTTCTCGAGATTGACAGGTTTTGTGACATCGCGGATAGGATAAACACCAATCATGGAACGGCAATATCAGCGGGTGCTTCGATTCGGATGAGTCTCAGTAGGAAATGTGATGTAGTGATTCTGCTAAAGGTTAAAGACCATCCTCGACCCACGCAACAAACCCTTGGATCCCCTAGGTACCAACTGTGGTCCGTTAATTCTGGGGCGTCCGAAGCTGCATGCCGGCGGGTGGTGGAGCTCCGGCTAAAATCTATCATTTTTTTATGTAGAGCGACTATGAAGTCGAGGTGTTAAAAGCCAGCCAGAGAGATTCGAGCCCTACCTCGATGCCATCCACCTGTGCACAACATATCAATGTCTCGTTCAGGAACAAACAGCATCATGATGTCCCTTCGTGTATCGTCATGAATCTCCGATTTAGATAATCTACAAAGCTGTGTTAGCCTTAGGAACATGACGAACCTAGCCGATTGTGTGGACCATGGTGTCAAATAATCCGACCACTGGCAGTGATACTGAACTCTGCGCGGTTGTCACGTCATGCCAGCGTACATGATGCTCAGCGTTCAGCTCGCAGACACGAAAATGTTGGACCTCGGATTGGAGGACGGCTCTGTGTAGGACATGACAAGGAGTGTGAGCGCCGTGACGGTGACGTCACCCATGATGGTGAGACTCTTCTTCAAGCGCCTTCATGTGACCCCACGGCGAGCGCCCACAGCAACACAGAATACAACGACGATGCCCAAGGCCAAGACGGTCAGGTCAAAGCCCACCCCGGCCCGCTCCACAAACGCAACCCCAGACTCAGTCTCGCTGATCCTCCCCTACCTGTACATCGGCCCCGCCTCCGCCACTTCCAGCAAATCGACGTTCGTCTCACGTCATGGCATCACCCACGTCATCAGTGTCGGAAAGAGACCCGAATCGACGCTCGACACCGTCACCTACCTCCGCCTCACCATCGACGACGATCCCACCGCAGATCTGAGCAAAGCCGGCCGCGAGGTCGTCGCGTTCATCGACAAGGCCCGCCCAGCCTCCCGTGCGGCGTCTTCGAAGAGCAAGGTTCTTGTGCATTGCTCGGCAGGGATATCCCGCTCCCCGGCCGTCGTCGCGTTCTACTTGATGCACCGCTGTGGCATGTCGCTGAGACGGGCGCTGGGGGTCATCGTCGGCGCCCGGCCGAATGCGTGCCCGAATGCTGGGTTCGTGGCGCAGTTGCAGGAGGCGGAGGTGACGTTGCGGGGACGGCGGTCGTTGCCGGCTGATCTGTTGGGATTGCCGAGCAAGAAGGAAGAACGGTTGGCGTTTTTGCAGGGGCCGGACTTGGAGGATGCCTCGCTCGATGAGGGCAGCGTGGAAGCGCCCACGTCTGTATCGATCTTGGACAAGGTGCGTTCTATATATTCTTATGATTCGACACTGACAGTGTGCCAAAAAGTCCTTGGAGACGGTGGAGAATGACAAGGAAAATGCGTATGGGAATGCTGACGGTTGTAACTAGCGTGAAAGTACCATTGTTGTCGCTTTCTTGTTGTCGCCTCCCACTAGAAGCTATCAACATACCCTATGCTATGTCGTACGCTGAGACCTGGCCCTGTCAATTCGCTCTTCATGCGGGTGGCGAGCGATCGTTGCCGCGATGGGAACGCGTTCGAGAAGATCAGCTGGTCGCATTCCATCTTGTTTGAGTGGGATGTGTTTTACAGTAGGCATACCAAAGACAATGACAAAGTGTTTGTTCTTGTAAAAATCAAGCACCTTCCGAGTCTGTCCTTTGGCATCCTGGCAAGAGCGGTGTTGTATGTCTGCGCTGAGGATGGTCTCTCACCCGAACATGTGGTGTCCCACCACGGAATTCAGGGGAAACGCTGGTGTGGCTGCAGGAATGCTTTGAGCGACAGCGCTGAGTTGATCAGTGGGCGGGTCTAAGATTCAGCGCGCTGGGTAGGTCCGTCAATGCAACAGGATGGTGACCCTACTGCATATCTAAATCCTGGCCTACATTGTCAGTGTCACAGGTCGGGAACTGCTGCACCCGGCTATTTCCGACTCACTGCACTGGAGCGACGGCGACAGGTATCAAGCTTTCAAATCCGAGTCGTCGTTGCACTCGTTCAAGCTGTATCGTATCGTCCAGAGATAATACTATTGATGACCCTGACAATTTCAGGACAATCCCCTGGTCGTGCGACTTTGCGCGCGTTGCTTGATTACAGTAAGCTTCAAAATCGCGCTTTCAACTTGATCATGATATGTGCTAAAAGTCGCCGCCTTGCAAGTTGCCGCCAACCACTGCATCGCCATTCATAGTAATCCCTATCTCTTCAAAGTTTACGTGTAGGTTGAATCCCCACGCTGCAACCGAAAAGACGACCGATTTCAGGACTGCCGTAAGTAGTTCCGAGCCAGCTCGCTAGTAGCCTGAGAGCCGTTTTGTGGGATTTTTGAACCTCTGAATCTAAACTTTAAGGTAATACTCTCGCCTTGCACCTTCTCTGTCACTTTCTATTGAAATGGCTATTGACCGCCAACTCACCCCTCATGACAACTCCCAGTATGGTCGCACGCTCGCAGCTCTGGAAAGCATACCAATGGATATCGTGTACCATGTTGCAGACCACTGCACCGCACAGGAGCTCGTAACTCTCAGTACTGTGCGTCGCTTCCTCGAGTCTAGCCGTTTTACTGACACCCTCTATGCATCCATCAAGCTCTCCAAACCGCTCCGAGACCTGCTGCGCGACCCTGGCATCTGGAAGATGCTATACAACAGAATGAGCAATGCTATCCCGCTACCTCCAGGACCCTACGACTCGCAGTCTACCTCGTATCTCGTCAAAACCCTTTTACGAGCGGAAAAGCGTCATTCGGTGTGGCCTTTGTCGTGGAGCTGCCCCGAACCCCGTCAGACCGTTCATTTGCTGTTCAAAGGCGACGTTGCCATTTCCGTACTGTTGGCGAGGTGGCTTTTGGTCGCAGAGCAGTCAGCCCTCTGCTGCTATGACTCACGAAGTAGTGAGATTGCGGAGTCTAAGACGACGCTGATGCGCATCGGGGATGACCGTCCTATCCTTCGTATATTCAGCGCTGGAAGGATGCGAGAGGAGGGTATTCTGGCATTCGCAGTGTTTATCTTCCAAGATATGTTGTAGGTGTTCCTTTGGATCGTACACGTCCGATGGCATGCTGAGGGAGCGTCCAAAGTACCATTGTCAAGGTGCTTATGGATCAAGGACGGCCTTTTGGGATCGAGACCGTGTTCACCTCCATACCGATCACGGTTGAAGGTTGGATGGATTTGGTGGACGTCCGGTTGTATCATCGCCTCCTCGTGGTAACCATTGGGGAGCGCTCGTCGGACTGGGAATCGTCTGGGCGCCTCGTCTTGTTGGATATCGATACCCTGCGTCGGTATCGCATTCCGACTGATCACGCGGTAAGTGCTTGCTGCGAGTCGTTCGTTGACTTTGCTGACCACAGACTCCAGGGGTTTGACCCGATGCATACCGCTATGTCTTTCTACGCCACCAAGACACACTTGGTCAAAGTGATGGAAACCAATCGCAGTCACCCTTACGAGTCGAAGTTGACATGCTTCCCTTTACCGACCGCGCATGAGACCCTCGACAGCGACATGCTCTATCCCTCACATCGGCCCGGAATCCTAATTGGTGTGAGGATGCGTCAGCACATTGTAATCCGTGATTCTCTCGTGAATCCAAGGACTGGGAGAGTGTCGTTCGTCGTATGTGGCCCTTCTTCGAACGGGGATGGGCTGGCTATGGCGGAAATTTCCCTGGAACCCGACGGAGACATAGTTTGTAGGGAGTATAGAATCTGCAGATTCAACATGACATCATTCTGTGCTGCGTCAAATGGGCGGCCAGCATGCGGTATAGCGCTTGGCACGGACGGGCGACTGGTCGTGTTCGCTCTCGACTATTACGGGCCGCATGCCTTCTCGTACAGTCACTACACCATCCCTCACAAATTCCCCGAGTGCGATCTGATGCCTTTGGATACCTTTGACGGAACCGTGTTTTTATCGAGTCGATCGAGCGATGGCATGTTGGTCAAAATGATTGATTTCAGTCGACATGTGGAGAAAGCCGAGGGATGTCATGTGCGTCATTTTTAGAGTCGAACTGTGATCGGCTTTTTTTTTTTTCTGATGCTTCTTCGACAGCCGGAAGGATTGTCAGTGTCCGTACTGTAAAAGTATCCTTTTGACGATTGGTGACCTGTACGGCTCACTGATCCACGTTTAATCGTGACTCCGAGTCGGAAGTGATGCGAAATAGAGATATCGGTGTGAGCTACTACATAGAATACCTTTTGATCTACGAATCGGGGATCTACTCATGTTTTGGGCTGTACAGCAGTTGACCGAGTCACCGAGTTCAGCTCTTTTGTTCGATCGCCTGCTGAGCGTCAAGGAAGTTCCTTACGACCCGGCCGTGACCGCCGTACGCGGGACACCCACGCTCGTTTCCGTCCGTACAACCATTATAATGAGGAGAGCACTAAGACCACTTTGAAATGCATTTGTCGCGTGTCATTGAAAACCTGTAAAATAATAACGCTCTAGAGTCGTGTCAAAGTCTTTGTAACTGCACTTGAGCATATCGAGGAAATCGATCAACACGAAATTAGGGGATGGATCTCCGATAGGGGGCTTCCGGAATACAGTCTTTGGCCCGACCACCCGGACGTTATCCGGTCCAAGGGAGAAGCGTGAGTAGGTCCACAGAAGCCTTCCCTCTTGTCGGTTGTTGACGCGCCCGTCGGCATCCACGACAAGCCATAACTGGGCCACCCCTACGGACATGTAAAATTCAACGTCCCACAACCCAAGGGCTCGGCAGGTCTGAATGGCACCCAAGGGAGCCGCTTCCTCCTCGGGCACCGGGATGGTGTCAATGACAGGCGAGGTATGGCACAGCATGTTGCCCCCGTCATGGTACTGTTTGTGCTCCACATCGACGTAGTCTGGGAACCCCGGCCACGCCCAAAAGTGGATGGCCTTGGATGGCCACTCGAGCACCCAAAGCTCGAACATGTCGGGGAGGACACACCCACGGGCAGTCAGATCTGCAAGATATGCCTCGCGGTCGAATTCGCAGAGGTGGGGCTGCAGTGTCTCGACGAGACTCGGGAAATCGGGATGGACGAGGACGGCGAGGTAGAGGTCGAGGAGAACCTTTCGTGCAGGGTGGAGAGAGGCTGTTTGGGCCAAGGTACGCCATTTAGTGTTGACACCGCGTGCAGCGATCAGCGTGGTGAGAGGGAAGAAAGGGATGAAATAGCGGATTAGTTCAGGTGGGAGGGTATCCATAACGATGTCCTGGTGTTCCGACCTTGCATCGAATATTCATGCTGTACCGGCATCTTCCGACCCGCGAATTTGATCACTTCGTCTTCAGTCAATTCTACCTGCATAGTAGTTACGTCGACTGCCCATCAAACACGAGCGATGCGTACAATATCCTACACTGTATTCAGAGATCCTGGTCAGTACAAAGCACTATTGTTATCATACAACGCCATTTCACAACATCCGTCCTCACATCGCACCGACGTCGTCAGCCAAGACCGAAATACCCTTCTCTTCCTCAATCATAATCAACGCCATTCTGGCCGCCACCACGGGGGGCACGATCTGCCTGCCGCTAAACGGTCCACGCGGTATGTCAACGAGCAAGGTTTCCGATACGTCTACGAGCGTCCTGAGAATGTCGGGGCGCTGTTGGAGGTATCTGCTTCTCTCGGACAGGCGCTGTCCATCATCGATACGTTCCCTCTTCGCGACGCGATATTGCTCGGCAGCAATAGCCGCCATGAGTGCAGGCCTGAATTCACCGGCGACCAAATCCCAAAGCCTTGTGTAAATCTTGTTCAGTACGCGTATTGCAAGAGAAAACCTATCAACTTACCGTTTGAACAACGCAGTGATGAATTCCACCGGCTTCTGGAGATCAAACTCGGCTGTGATATCAAACCACTGGCCCACGACGTAGCCTTTGATCGTAGCTGAGAAAGGCCGAGCAGAACCACCGCCAACTCCGAGAATGCCACGCAGGGTACCGGAAAGAATGATCGTCTTAATGTTGACGGCCTTTGCACCAAACTTGATGATTTCCGCGAGAACCGAGATCGCAACCTTTGACGCCTTCTGCGCGATAACCAATGCTTCCCTCGCAGCGTCGAGAATCGCTGTCGACCCTTTCGCCACTTCCAGCCCCGCTTTCGCCGCGTTGAAGGCAATGAATTCAGCGCTGTCCATCAAGCCTTGGATCGCCGTCATGGCCGCCTCGTACGCGGCTTTGTTCGCGTTCTTGAATGCCTCGAGAGCCTCCTTAGCTGCCTCAAAAGCGACGTACTTGCCCCCCTTTTTGACTCCTTCCAGGGTGGCATAGGCCGCGTCAACCGCAGCTTTGGATGTTACATCCGCTACACGTAGCGCTTCCTGCGCTGCTGAAAGACCAGCCTGCCCAGTTGACCTGGCGAGGTTCAAGGCCTCACGAGCGGTCCGAACACCAGCCTCTTTCGCAAGGTATTCGGAGCCCGTCAAGACGGCGCGAGCAGCATCCAAGACACCAAGCGCAACATACTTGGATCCCTCCAAGACCCCGACCGCAATCCAGAGACCGGGGATCGCAGCTTTCTTCCAAAACTGGTACCATGGTGCGTTCTGGTAATCACGAATGGTCCGCTTTATATCGTCAATTTTACCCTCGATCTTCCTAACCTCCCGCTGGGCGTTATCGATATCCCGCTTAGCATTGCCAAATGCTCTGGACAGCTCCCTTTCTGCGTCATCGAGCCTTCGTTGCGCGAGGTTGATCCCGTTGTTCATGTTTCGTCTAGCCCTTTCGACGTCATTCCGAGCAGAATTTAAGGCGGACGCGCGGGCTTGGTTGGCTTGATTGACCTTTCTCTGAGCGTCGCTCAAGGCGCTTTCGTAATCCTTGCGAGCCCTTTCTATCTCGCCCTGTAGTCGAGTAATCTCCGAGAGATAGTTGTCGATAACGGGTTGACTGGAGCTGCGGACGGTTTTCTCGTACGAATTCCACTTTTTCTGTGCATCGTCAAGTTTCTTCTGTGCATCCGCGATCGCGGCCTCCCATTGTTTCTTGGCCTCGTCGACCTTCTTTTGCGCCGCTTCTAAGCCTTCCTTCGCAACGACCTGGGCGGCTTCAAATTGCTCGATGATCTGCTGCGCGATATATTCGAGAATATCATTTTGAAGCTCAGCATGGAGCGAGAAGTCGGCGTCAGAAAGTCGGTCGTGAATCGAGCCGATCAGCTCCGCGTCCAGCTGGAACATGAATATCTTGGCCCATTGCAGCAACCTGCCCTTTGTAAGCATGGATAATCCCACAAAAAGTAGCATCGTTTCTCACAAGAAGAACTTGAATTTCGGGTCTGGTAGGAATTGGACGTTGATGTAGGTCTGCGCCTGCGCGTCGAAAATGCTGACGACACCGTCGACCACGAGTTGTTGCTTGGAAACGCCGACATGGGATTCGAGCGTTGCACGAGGACCCTTTGAACCGCGCACAGTCAACGGTCCGAGTTCAAAGTTGTCAATGCCTCCGAGGATATCAACTGATTTTTGAGCCTTGTCAATCGCTGTCAGAATAGTCAGTTTCTCGTCCCCAAGCGTTACTCAGAGATATATGTATACATACTGCATTCAATGTTAGCCCGTTTGCTAAAGACCAACAAATCGGCCTTGAATGAGAAGCCTTGTGGATACACCGTCTGTCCCAGTATGACCCCAAACGGACAAATGTACAATCTCAGTTCCTCGAATTTGAGCAGGTTATCAGGGATTTGCGGGATGTCCTCCTGCACTAGGGTGCCTGCAAACTCGACCACGTCCGATATATCGAGCTTCTTGACCTCCCCAAACAGCAGTTGACCTTCGCAAACGTCAGTAACAGCCTTATTCAACAACAGCAATACGTACGCTTCGGGTCCTCGCTAACATTCATCGCCAGGAATGCTTCGACGGTACCAATCATAAGACCGCCTGAGATGCCAAACCCACTTTCGTCCATATGAGCCGCGATCAAAATCATATCAAGTGGAGCTGGCGTACCTCGGTGTTCCAGTAGAGACAAACTGCGCATATATGATCTCGATCGAGAGTGTCACTTCGGGTCCGATCTTCAAGTTGTCGACGCCGAACGGCTTGACCCACCAGCCTTTCATCTGCGCCGATGCACTTGCACCAATCGCGTTGGCGGCAAGCACGAAACTGAAATCAAGCGGCGTCGAGTCCTTCACGGGTACTGTTATCCCGGCCATGATCGCAAGCTCAATGGGATTAGTTCGAATGCCGAGCGTGATGGGGGTTGTCTTGATGCCATTGCCAAGATCGATAGAGGCTGTCGCAGGTAAGGATATGAATAGATTGAAACCGGAGGCTTTCGACCAGCCGGCACCGAATACAAGACCCTTTACGTCTTTGCGGAGAAGGTCGTTGAGAGCGTAGAATGAGGCTGCGGCGTGAACGAGAACCCTCGAATTCCAAGCAGTCGGACACCGATCGACGTCAAGGTCAGTCCCGAGACAGGAGAAAGCGTCAGCTCTGGGAAAACGCCTCCGAGGAGGAAGCTCTGTAAGTTGAGTCGAGCCTTCCATTGCAGCCCAACCCTGAATGCAGCATGAATGCTGAGAATAGGCTTGTCGACTTGCAGCACTGTCCTGAGGATGTCATAGAGTAAGCCGCAAGAAGAGTTTATGACCCAGTCGGTGTTGAAATGCCATCCGATGGATTTGGTCTTGTCAAAAGCATAATTCTGATGAGAGATCGCGACATTGCAGAAGATGATCTTGTCGAATGGTGTGCCGCGGAGGAGCAGGATAAGCATAGACATGTGGAAATCTCCCAGAATGACTACTCGCTCGATGATTGGAGGCTCATCTCTGATGACGACATCATCAGGGGGAGGACCAATCCATTTCTCAAGGTTACCAACCACGGTGGTCCCAAAAAGCTCTATCTCTCCTTGAAAAACAAAGCCATCCTTGGGGACAGGTGTGCCATGTGGAATTGGGAGTTTGGAACGTGAGTCGGGTGATTGGGCAATTGTTGGATTCTTGACAACCATGTTGGGAAGGTCGACAGATAGTACCTCGTCAATTGCAGCGTTCCATGCCTGCGCCGCATACGCGTCATAGTCCTTGAAACCCATGAATGTGTTCGGCAAACTACCCTTGGACTTGAGAGCCTGGAGAATCTTGATGTTGAGTCGAGGTTCTATGCTAAGAGGGATGTAAATGGACCATGGGTCGAAGTTGACGTCGTGCGCGACACCCCCGTTCTGTCGAGAGTTGTCAACTAGCGTCGTGAGAAAACCGAATACACCAATTATTGGGCACTTATCCACATCCATCACATACCGATAGTTAAGGGAGAAACACAGCCAAGCTATGCTTCGCGTCAGGTATCGTCATCCAATAACCTTTTCATGACTCACAGTAATCCTTTGCCCAGCTCGGGACAATTGCATCCGTGTCTTGCTTTGCCAGTGTAAAGCGGGGGAGCTTATTGGCAGTGCCATTTACCGTTGTCAGGCTCCCCTTGTAGTCATCGCGTTTCAGGTCTTTCAGGCTCTTCCAGGTCAGTTCTGTGACAAAATTCTCCGCATGAATCATGTCACTGTTAGCCTCCCAAGTTCCGAAAACGAGGTTCCTAAAGGCATCCTGGCCACCAAGGGAAAAAGACACCCTGTGCAACCACTACCGACGATCATATTAGCAACCATTTCTCATCCGTATGACACGACTTCCACACCTCGACTGTCGAAACATCACCTGAACCAAGCCTACCCATTCCAGAAGTGATGTAATTCGATCCCCAAAGTTTCACGGCGACCTATTGCAGAACAATATTTGATGGGCACTGCATCGGAGGTGACATATTACCCACCAATTTCACATTGGTACCCATGACCTTATTGGTACTCTGGCTCTGGCTTTTGTGATCCCTGGCCACGATGATTGTGGAGGAAATTTCGTTCACCGCCCCATTGACTGCTAGTCCACCCCTACTCCCGGTCAGTGTCTTCTCATCAACGTCATTGTAGGTGTTCTTCATGGCTTCGGCAGGGAGTGTGTGCAACAACTCGGTCACTTTCCACTGCTTCCAAAGCTCTTCATAGTACTCGACCTTCATCCACATAAAATAGAACTGCAAGAAATTTCGACCGATGAGCTTCAAGCCCATACCCTCCGCAGTCTTGTAATCTTCAACGACCGGGTTAGGCCAGCCATCGAACTTGCCTGTGTTGGCGGTGATAATGTCTCCGAGTTTCTTCTTGTCAACACCAAAAGCAGGTGGATCAGCAGGCATACAGTATAGCAAGTCCGGCTTCTTCTTGAGGGTGTCAGAGGCTCTCAGCAAGAAACGGGCAAACTTCGGGTTGACATGTGTTGCTGGCTTGCCGCCAAGATTATTCGCAACGTTTTTCCAAAATCGGAGCTGGCCCTCATCAATCCCGCTGTTGTATGGCTCTCATGAGATGGCACAGGTCAACTGACGAGGCATAGAGTCGAGACCTCTGGAATTGTCCCATAGCTCGAAGGGCTTTGCATCAATGGCCTTTTGCAGCGTGATGTAATCATCTTTGTGGCGTTCTCGATTCTCGAGTCACTCCTGCAATGCGTGCAGAGTAAGGTATTTCTCGTACGTCTTCGCGTAGACGATATCTTTGTCAGTCGACAAGCGTGGGACAGAAGGAGTGGCTTCGTATATGCCTGCCGAAACCGACAGCTTTGACTTCTTGCTACCATCATACGAGGTGCATGTAAACTCAATATTTTGTCTCACGGTGGTGAATTTGAATGGTGGCTTCAACAAATGAAATGTATTTCGTTGTTAGCATTCGGTGTGAAATAGTGACATTGCTCACCCCGTCGTCATCCACCATGGGGAACGTCAGAGACTTTCAAGGTTGGATAGTTCAGCTAGAAGGGTCATTAGGCGCATATAACAAGACGCGTCGGTGACAGGCTCACGAATTACGATGGAGTGAACAAGTCGGGGCTCAGAGTGTGCGTAGAAACAAAGTTTGGAGCAAAACTTGAACGAAGAGATTGTTGGCTCTTGCAGGTCTTTTATATCTCCTCGAGTCCACATCTAGCCTTATTCATCGCAATTGCGGTCACCCTTTGGGCTCCCTTTCCAGTGGATTTCCAAAGAACCTCCTGCTAACAGCCGGACTTTGTGTTATCTACGCCATACAATCCTTGCGCCAGTGCTGCCCAGCCGTACTCGAGGCAGGGACCAATCTGCCAGGTGCTCGATTGAGTACACCATATGGAGGTCACGACAATCTTGAATTGTTGCTTACCTGCACGGTCACATCGGTACAATGAATTGGTACAAAGTGGGGGCTTCTCATGAATGGAAGCAGAACGACATGATAACGCTCCACTTGGCACTGTGAGACACCGTCATCCCCGTATGGGCAGAGCATGACGCAGACGTACACCCTGGTCTCTTCACCATTCAGCAAGGCTTTGTGTACCCCCACATGCAAGGCAATTCAACAACTCAAGAAATAAGATCGTTGAAGTCAGTGTCCCATATTTGTCCTTGTGTTGCTATCTCGGAAGAAATTGAGAACACTAGCGAAAATGGGATGACAGTCAAAATGATGATTGGATCAGAGGCCATCATTGACAAATACTCACCACTAGAACCGAGATAAATTTTGTACTTTTTGGGGACTGTGTTTGACTGGAATTCTGGTCTCTAGATTCCCCAGAAATGCGTGCTGTTATTGTGCAGGGTACAATTTTCAGCTGCACCCGCCGGGGGTGTCTCGTCAATCAACAAGAAGTACAACGTCAAGGGCGTGGCGACTGCGATTACATGGCAAGAACCAACCCTGTGATAGAGCGGACAATATTGTAAGTACTTGGCAGTGAGTGTTGTGACCAACATTACCCCATCCTTGTGAAAATAGGACATGCAGAAAATCGGCTCAGACCTGTTTGATGATGTTCCTGGATCTGATGAGAGTGTGGATTTTGCTGAAGAGTTGATGATTTTCACACACCGGCACCATGCAGCTGCCAACTCTGAGTTGCCCGTTACTGGGGACAAATCAAATACCTCGCCACCAAACTAGATGACGATCTCTCTTTCTCGTATTTTCACCGTCCGTCATGGTGGCCGTTGTTAGTCTGGTGACCAGCCCGTTATGATTCAGAGGCAGCTGAGTGAAGCGTGTCATACTACTTGATGAATCATCATTTGCAACACTTTTTTTGTTTGTGATACCCCGGCATGCCGGGAGTGTCCATGCTGAACCCGCCTCCAATTCGTTTACGCGTGACACATCCATCCCACTTCCACCGCCAGTGTGTCTGAATGGGAACGTGTCCCCCGTCTTGTCCTCTTCGACTGTCTTGGAGTCGTTCAACCTCTGTCCTCTTTGTCTGGGTCTTGGGTCATGTCTGCATCTAGTACGTGTCGGTGTCGGCATCCGCCATCAGCATCAGGAGGAACACTCCTTGTGCCTTGTCTCGAACTTCCCCCGTTGCTCACGCATCCCAAAGCCCTCATCTGCCAACAGCATGCTACCCCGTTCCACCACCTGGTATACACCCAATTCCTGACTTGGAACCGCTCATCCACAGACTCCTGGATTCTCTTCCTCTCTAGTTGCCATGACTGGCAATCTGAGACACAACAAGTCGGACGTCACAAAATCAGCCTTGCCTCTCTTTGCTGCGTTGAAGCTGTAGGAAGATTTCATATTCAAAATTCAGTTGTCTGTTCTCCTCCCCTGTCGATGTGGAATCGCTAATTCAAGCAAGAGCCTCGATGCACCTGTCGTCAGGCGAAGCCCGTTTCTGAGCTCTCCGTCCTTCTCAAAGGTGCTTCAGTTCAACTACTTATCATTCACCCCCCGGGCTCCCAATCCCACAAGCCACCAGACCATATCGCATAGCAAGGGTTGTGTCGTCTGCGAACTTTTCAAAAAAGAATGTACTTGTGTGAATAAATGGGCTTCGGGCTGGAACTCATTAGTGTGTGAGTCCAGACCATTCTCCGGAACCGAGCACTTTCCCTAACATTTATTGAAGACTCAATTACCTACATTGTATCCTGCCCTGTGCATGTCTACTATGAGGCTTATGTCTTTCCCACACGGAATTTGATGGGCGCCACATCAGGATGTCGTGACAGTCTGCCGCTTGCCTTGCTGACCAAGATCTGAGTTGGCTCCCCTGAACATTACAAGAACTCCCCAAGCAATATGTTATCCACCGTGATCACCAGTCTCGACCCCAGTCATTTTTGATGTGCTCTCATGTGCTTCGGAATTTATACCGATCACTGAGATCACCGTGAAAGGTGTCATTATGGGATTGACAGCAACATCACGTATCCACCGTAAGTGCCTTCTCCATTAAGACTGCAGTGACGGGATTTACAGCACGTGGATCAGGCCACCCATGTACGCGTCGCAGGGCGGTTCATCTTTCACATCAAAGAAGAGCTCAATAGTGCTCATTATTCATCATTCAGGTTTGTGGGAACATCCGAAGTGATTGCAAGCTATCACAATTGGTACGACCGTCAAAATTGTAGGTTGCCTCCTTGCTGTGCTCCTCCCAATTAATTTTCAACAACCGAAGGATCCCCCCATCCTTGGCTACCTGGCAGCAATGACAGTTGAAAGAGTCTTGCCTCTTCTGGCATTGCACTGCTTCTACTCAGCTCAATGCCAATGTAGGACAGACTTGCCACAAGAAGGAGATGGAGTGAAATCAACAGCTACCATGTACCAAAAATAAAAAATATCATGGGTGTACTTATTTCAGTTGAACACTGATCGGACTGTCTGCAGCAACCTTCTGGCCGAGCTTCATCTCGGTAATACAAGTGCAATCTTGCTCGACGTGATGGTAGTATGAAACATCCAATAGCATGCTCATCAACACGCTCATCACCTTTCTCAGGGTAGCCTAGGTGGGCGTGATTGAGATTGCTTCTTGGACAAGGTGATGGTCTGATGGTGCATTCGTGGAATGAAAGCGGCACTTGTGGACAAGTTTGACACGGACGGCGAACGGACGGCTTCACTCAGATTGTCATCGATCATGACAAAGAGACTTTGATACAAGGTCCACAATGCAGCGTTGACCCCAATCGGCACAACTTATCAGCCTTCACAAGGTTGGTCAAAGTTCTAACACAGCCCATGTTGCGAATGATCATATTAAACTTTTATGGTAATTTTGGTAATCAAAACTTGGATTCAGTTGTTGTCTTGAGGCTCAAAATCGGCGTTCCTTGTAGTAGAATTCATTCTGTTGATGCCGGTATGGTTTGAAATGATGCCACCAATGCTGCTGCTTACTGCATAATGCACGAACGGACAGCAGATGAGAGACACTTGGACGGCAACACTGTGGAAAGATGACATAGACCACTGCTTGGTGACAACATCTACCTTTTCATCTTCTATGACACTATAGAATTCTCTACCATCCCAGTCCCAGTACTCTTCTCACACTGTTTACTATGGGAGAGAACGGACACAGAATCAACACCTCAGTCATGATATCTATCAGACAAGCACTCACATGTCCACTGACAAGACCTTCTAAGCAATCAGAGCCACAGTCCTGATGTGCCTTGATGGCAGAGGCAGAGGCAAAGAATGTGAGGGCAAGGATGATGAATACACGGAGGGAGATGTTGTTTGTTCCCGAAAGAGACATTGCGCACAAGTGTTGGGTAAATGGAAGATGAGTTTGTAGGCTGGGGCTCGAGTCTCTCTGACTGGCTTTTATACCTTGACTTCACAGCACATTGACATAAAAAGGGTGAGGGTATGATCAGTTTTAGCTGGAGCTCCACCACTGGAATGTGATATGGACTGCACCTGTGTCCACTTCGAGTGCCACATGACATTGTTACGGAAATCCACGGTTCACTGGCAGTACCACCAGACTGGACCACTTTATTCTTTTTCTTCACCTTTCCTCAACGGACAGGGACCATGTTACCTCTAGGCTCTGGCAGAAGCCTTACCGCGCGTACCAGTACTTTGGAAGTACTACCATTGTTGTCTTCATCATAGGACACCTCTGGAGTCGCCATACTCTCGCTTATGGCCAACCTTTGTCATCCCCTAGACGTCTCGGTCATAGATGGTCTAGCAAGACTTGCCCTGAAGACGGACACTATTAAGTTGGTGATTTGGGGTTATTTACCAATCAACTCCGATGAAACTCTGGAGCGCCGGAGTTTCGTAGTGAACCTTTGGCGAAGACGATTCAGTTTGGAACGTCACGCCCTTACTGGGAGTTCTTTAATAGGTTCGGGGTTACGGAGTTCGGGGATCGGGGTTTGGGGATGTAGAGTCGAGGAGAGGGACTTCACGTTGCAAGCAACGAAGTCGAGTAGCAAGGTCAGAGGAGAGTCAGAGACTCAAGCGGAGTTGTTGAATGAACTAAGTTGATATTCGAACT
>JBBPJL010000555.1:0-16042 GCA_038088675.1 Xanthoconium separans | reverse complement strand
GCAGAATTTCCGCGCGGCAGAAAAGTTGCCAGAGTCCCTGTGCTTCTGGGCAATTTTCAGGCATTTGAGGGCTTCGTCTCTGTTGCTTTCCATAAGATGCGCGAGCACGAGTGATGGAGAAACAATGAAGCCGTGTCTTGGGCTGGGCAGATGATGGAGGGGGAACTTGTTCCAATGAAACGTTGGTGAGAAATCGGCATACAGAAACAGCTTCGGCAGGACACGTCGTCCCTACTCATTGGTATAGTAACTTAGATATACACATAACCAGCATTATTAGGTATCAATTGGGTATCAAATTCTAGTAGACGCCTGGAATGAACTTGTACTTCACGATGGCACAGTAGCGCTCCCAGTCTTTCCCATACTTGACAGAACACCGCTCAAAATCACGGCCGCAACGATGAATCAGAACCGTGATGAAGAAGACTGAATAGAAATACGGGATGATGGTTGCACCACCAATGACCACACCCCAACAAAACGACATGACCCAATCGGCGACGTAGTTCTAGTAGAGCGTCAGTATATACTTACACCAATAATGTTACGGAAGACATACCGGTTTACGGGAGTACTTCCACCAACCACTTATCAAGAGGCGGTTCCTGCATGCGACCTTAGATGGGCATATCGAATACGTATAGTTGTCGAGCTCACCCATGGGCGGTTTGAATGAACTGGGGATTCCTCAGGGTACCCCAAGGTAACTGAGGGAAGGTGTTGCGGAACTTGGTGATACCCTGAGTCTGCATTTTGAAACGACTCTTTTGCGACATGGATGTATCCCAGCTATAAAATCACGTAGTTAGAAGCATGACCTCTACCCGAGCATGTGAAAGTCTCACATGTAGTACGCAGTGAGGAGCGTGGTGTACAGTAAGACGTAAGTTGGGGTAGAGAACTGGTACTTGGAAGGATCATGTGAGGCCATGTAAACGACAGAGTACACATATGTCTGAAACAAAGGTTAGCGATTCTAGGTTCCGCGTGTCAAGGACAACGAAAACGTACGAATGGTACTCCGGCGAAATTCCAGAAAATAACCATGAAGCCCCATTTCTCGTGGAACATATCCCAAGTTTGAGGAATGCATTCTTCTCCTTTTCCACTGCGTATCCTTGTATTTAAAAAACACTGACAATGGAACCAAGAATACCCACCAAGCATTCAAATACAGCCAGGTAGCCAGGATCATGAAGGCCATGTTCTAACCATATTGGGTAAATTGCGAATATCCTCAACGAAGTGACTTACTGGCGTAACATATCCATATTTCTCATACTGATGGCAACCGCCGGATACCGCCAAAAAGAACACAATGACCCAAGGAATACGAACTTCTGCCCACATTTTGAGGTCAATAGGGCCGATGCGAGGATTCAAGCAAGCCCCCATAAAGACGTCATAGATGAAATTGCCGGACATGCGAATCTGGTTACCAGTCGCGACAGTGAGGAAATATACCCCAAAGGAGACTGCAAAACCATATATCATCGCGACAGACATGATATGACCGTAGTTGTTGATGATTTCGGTGAGTCGGAAGATGTTGTAGTAGTGAAGAAGGGCGGCAGTGATCATCGTGATGTAAATGGACCACAGGGCATTGCAATTATACATCAGAGTCTTGTAACCAAGACAGGGAACCGGGAGTCCTTCTTGCTGGTAGCCTGGCACGACCCAAGCGAGGAAGAGTTGAAAGACGATAAGTCCGGTGTAAACCTTCCACGCATAGGCGTTTGGGCTAGCATCCTGGGTAAGAAGATACAGATTAATACATCTCGTCCGAAACTTGAAAGGACTTACATCGCGAACGTGAACCCACATGCGGTGGAGGAAGGGAACAATGTCGTCCACAGAAGTGGGTGCAACGAGTTTACCGTCATAAAACCAAAGACAAATCCAGAGGTAGTACATCAGTAGGGGGAAGCCAATCATCATGGCTGTGACACCCCATGGACCACCAAACTCGTATCTGAAAAATGGCGGTAAGCACGGTCGTGTTCATGACGTGTCAATGGTATACTTGCGTTTGATGCTGGTCCAAAAGTTGGTCAGTTTTTCTACCCTCGTCTGTGGTAGCGGCAGGAGCAGTAGCCGATCCCTGTGCATCGACGCTTCGCTGCCTCAACTGGCTGGTACTACCATATGACTGGGACATTGTGGTCGAACCACTTTCAAGTTCGGTTCTGATTTTTTACTTAAATTGGACATGATCGGTGCCGCGGAGTTTGAAATGTATTTTTCAAGCGCCTCTCGTAAATTAAATTAAATTCCCAAGTCGCTGACAAACCACGACGACGACCATATCTCTTACACCCATCACCGAACTCATCCGTAGGAGGGTACTACTATACATTTCCAGTGGTCTGCTCCAGTCTTGTGTCAAATGGCCTCCTCTGTGTTTTACAAATTTAAATCTCAAAAGGACGAGTCAAGGGTGACTTTTGACGGCACTGCGATCTCTGTGTTTGACTTGAAGAAGGAAATAATTCTCGCAAATAACCTTGGTAAGGCCAATGACTTTGACCTCTATGTCTACGATGTGTCTTCCAATCAAGGTACCTTCTCTCGTTCACCTTTATCGCCGGACTTTAATAACCATCATTTCTTCAGAATACAAGGACGACTCCCAAGTCATACCAAGGTCATCCTCAGTTGTCGTGAAGCGAATGCCTGCTCAGCGTCCAGGCAAGGGCAGGGCAGCCATGTACATCGCTGGAGCCAATGGAAGTGCATCCGTTCCTCTTTCTGAGTCCATTCAGAGACCAGGTGGAGGTACTACCTGGCACAAGGGTGCCATGTCAAAACGCTTCGACGTGAAGGAAGACTTCGCGTCGCCTAAAGTTTCAGCTCCCGTACGTAGCCTCAGAATGGACGCATCGCTCGCCAATGGGCGAGTCTTACATCCTTCGCAGTCAAGTACCTCTGTTACCATTCCCAAGAACTCAGTCACCAAGGACGACGAGGCGGCTGCGATGGCCGCCATGTTTCAGGCCCAGACGGCCAACTGGGAGGAAACCCAGGAAAAGATGTCTCAGTTTGTATCTCGTTTACGCGGTTCTTCTGCTTTGTGTAGTAGATTCAAGTCTCATAACATGTCTTTTGTTTGCTTTTTGATCGAAACAGTGCTGTTCGAATATATAATAATCCTCGAGGGACCTCTTTCGGGCGCGGCGGCAAGCCTTTCGCTGGTTCGCATCAGTCCCATGTTCCCGATCGTCCTTTGCCACCATCCTATGTCTGTTACCGTTGTGGTCAGAAAGGTGAGCTGTAGAGGCTTTGTCCCCTCATCGTGTGCTTCATGTTCCCCTAGGCCATTGGATTCAAGATTGTCCAACGAATAGTGATCGCGAGTTTGACAACAAACCTCGCATCAAGCGAACCACGGGTATCCCCCGCAGCTTTCTCAAAGCGGTGGAGAATCCTAACAAGGGTGAGATTGCCCAGGGCGTGATGGTCACCCCCGAGGGAGGTTATGTCGTCGCTCAACCTGATTCGTACGTCGCTACATATCTTATTCTTGGTGAGCAGTCACTCATCCTAGCAGAGCATCGTGGCAAAAGCATGTATCTCGGTCGAAAGTCACCTCTGCAGCAGACATTCGAGAGCGACCTCCATCAGATTCTGCGCTCGCGTGTCCAATAGACAACAGACTTTTCCGTGATGCCGTGAAAACGCCTTGTTGCGAAACTACATACTGCGAAGAATGTATTCAGACTCATCTTCTAGAGCGAGACTTTGCATGTCCAAAGTGCGGCAAGAAAATCCCGTCCCTTGACAAGTTGATCATGGATAAGCCAATGCGAACAAGAGTAGCGGATCATATTGATAAGGTGATTGAACAGAGCAGAAAGGAAGCTGAAGAAGAGAGTGCGCTGAACATCAGTGCCATAGTCGGTGAACAGGTACTTCGTGTTTTTTTTTTCATCGAATCGCTGTGACCCTACTGTCCTTATAGGCGCCTCAAGGGGACGGCTCGGTCGTCGATGACTTCTATTCAGATCAACAAGCGGGCATGGACGTGCCCCAGATGATAGTCGACAGCATCCCCCTTCTCCATGCTCAAATCAACCAGTTGTCCATAGTGATGCAAAATACGTCATTACCCAATCATGTGCGACAGTCCTCGGAGATGAAATATCACCAACTTCAAATGCAGCTCCAGCAAGCACAGGCCCTCGCGGCGACCCTTGCAGTCGCAACTTCCCTGCAACAGCAACAACAGCAACAGCAACAGCAACAACCGATGCAGAGCGCCCCTGGTGTGGTGGGTTATACCATGACAGGGTATCAACAAACAGAGACACAGTGGCCAACTTCGTTTACCAACCAACAACCTGCCGGTCAGGACTCTGCATACCAGCGATTACCGCTTAACAATAGACGACGAAATTTGAAGCGCGATCGGCCGTCAGACTTTTTGGAGGTGGGCGGGGAGAACGATAGCAAGGTTCCACGATATTGGGAATGATCGTGTGCTTCACCACTTGACCTTTAGCTAGCTTTGTAATGGCGTCTGTAACTTTTTGGTACATCTAATCAAGAATCATATGCTTCTGTCTCGAGATCGATCCATCGAAGTTCATCGATACCCTTCATTTCAGGAGGAACGAGACTGAAAAACGAGAGATTGAAATCTATCTCAGGAAGGTTCCGACACCCTGACAAGTCGATAAGTAGTTCAGAGTGTATATTTATTTACGTTTACCTACAAGACACGAATAATTGCACCAAGAACGATGAGCTACGTTGTCTGAGAGAAATCAGAGGATGTTCCAGGATGTTCCGGCAGTTACGTGACTTGTTAGTATGAGCTGCGTGACAAAGCGCGAACGTGACTAAGTAAGTAAACACGCGTTTTGACTGTTGACAGTCCCCATCTACTCGACCATGACCAAGGCATCGTCGCTCGCCAAAAATCAAAAGTCCATTACTTCGTTCTTTGGCGGCAGCGACAAGAAGCCCGCGAAACCGGTGACAAAGAAAGCCGGAAAGTCGGTCAAGGAAACTGACGACGACGAATCTAGCGCCGAGGAGGCCCAGGAAGATGAAGAACCCGAGGTCTCTGACGAGGATGACAGCCCAGCACAGTATTCCAAGACAGCCGGCAAGATAGAATCTTCCAATCTTCCACCTCTTCACCACATCCCCACCATGTTTTCCGACCTCGTCTCCCGCATTCCTCAGATCAAGGAGGTTGCACAACGCGTCAGAGGCAGGAAACTTCGCGTCGCCACCATGTGTTCGGGCACGGAGTCTCCTCTTCTCGCTCTGGAATTGATATGCCAGTCCATCCAAGAGCAGTATGACATCCCGTTGGAGTTTGAACACGTATTTTCATGCGAGATCGAGCCATTCAAACAGGCATACATTGAGCGCAACTTCAGGCCACCCCTACTGTTCCGCGACGTGTGCGAACTTGGAGACGCGGAAGCGTAGGTGCTCTCGTCATCTTTTTTTTGCAGGGTTCTGACATGGTCCCACAAGTACAACCGCATATGGTGCATTAGCCCCTGTCCCCGGTGACGTGGACTTGCTTGTCGCGGGCACGTCTTGCGTCGACTATTCCAATCTCAATAACGAGAAAAAAGGAATCGACGCAGGAGGAGAGTCCGGACGGACATTTCACGGTATGATGTCTTGGATCAAAAACCATAGGCCGCCTTTGGTCATTCTGGAGAACGTCTGTTCCGCGCCATGGCCAGAAGTCAGAAAATATTTCGGCAGCCAGGATTACAGCGCCGATTTTCTGCGACTGGACACTAAACAATACTACATTCCGCATACTCGCACCCGTGTTTACTTGCTTGCTGTCGACAAGCGGTCGTCCTCGATGCCTGCCGATTGGAAGAATTGCGTGACGAACAAACTAAAGCGCCCTGCTTCGTCCACTTTGGATGCATTCCTTCTTCCGTCAGATGACCTGCGCATTCATCAAGCTCGGGAGATGCTAGTTCAAGCTGGTGGGGTGTCGGACTCCCGCTCTGGACGAATTGACTGGACGAGATGCGAGTCCAGGCATGCGCGTGCCAGGCTCGAGGAATTACTAGGTCCAAAACGCCCCTTAACTAACTGGGAAGAAGGTGACATTTTCGCATTGTTTTACAATCCATCGTTTGAACTTTGTGAATGTCAGGTGGTGCTTGTCGTCTCCCTGACTTCGCCTGGCAAGATTGGGGACTACGACAAGTCGAACGTGTCTGGGATTTGATGGACATCAGCCTCCTTCGTTCTGCCAAGATCAACGTTGATCCATCGTATAAAACGTGAGTGGATAAATTAAGTAACGTTGTTAGTGCATTCCGCTCATTTCCATCTTAGCCTTGTCTGGAATCTCTCGCAGAACGTCGACCGCTCTACAGGTTCCAGCAAGTCGGGTATATGTCCATGCCTTACTCCATCCATGATTCCCTATATCACGAATCGTGGTGGGCCCATGGTTGGAGTTGAGGCGTTAGCTATGCAGGGCCTGCCGGTCGACAAGCTGCTTCTTACACGAGAAAGTCAGGATGAGCTCGCTGATCTCGCCGGCAATGCCATGTCTTCAACGGTCGTCGGGTCTTGTATTCTTGCTGCATTGGTTGTTGGCAAGGACCTTTTGAAGGTGGGAGACGATAAAGAGACTTACGAGATGAAGAAACTCGAAGTCGGATCTCAAATAGAAGACGGAGATGCTATGGAGGTTGATTCCCCATCCAAGTCTTCTGTGGAAGACCACATTTCTAGCCTTGAGCAACTGGCCGAACAACCATTGGATCTGTCCACTGTAAAGACGGACCTACTCGAGGATGTTCTCGAGCGCGCGTCCCGAAGTGTACGTCTCTGCCTCTGCGAGGGTCGCAAGGATATTACAACAAGAGAACTACTTCATTGTCGGGATTGCGGCTCATCTTCTTGCAAGAAATGCGCCGGACGTCCCGAACATAACTTTGAACCGCTTGATGTGCAAAAAGTTGCACGTATCCTCCCTGGGACTTTCGTCAGGGAGCTTAAATCCATCCTCCCCATGTGTTTGTTGATCACCGCCGCTGACGCCGGGCTCCTTGACAATCTGAGGTCTACTTCCAATGTGACCATACCCGAGAAACGCTGGATTAGCTGGCGGTCTGCAGCTGTCCGGGCCACGAGCTCGGAGCTGCGTTTCGTCGAGCTCAAGAGACAAGAAGTCTGGTCTGCCGTTTACCAGTCTACATCGGCTTCTTTTGAGCTTTACCTCGACCCCAAGCAGACAGAGTGGCGGCTATATGCGATTCCCCTAGAGAGCGAACCCGCGAACGCAGAGATTCGTCGTCTCTTACAGCTTCCTGTTGCAAGATTCAAATGCCAGGGCGGCTTGTTGCAAGGTCATTGGCAGTTTGCTTTACCTTACAACGGCGAGATCACTGTCACTCTCACCGGTAGCGAGACGCTTGTGCCTTCCTGGGGCTCCCGGCTTGGCTTGTTGGGGGATGAATTCAGGGAGGCTCGCGTCCATTCGCATCTGAAGATCACTGTGCCAGCGGAGAAAGTGTCCTTACTCGATCGTGACATTTCAGGGACTTATGCCCTCATGGATAAGTGTGGTACCGCCTGTGGTGCTCTTCACAAGCGCGAGTCTACTCCCGGGGAGATCGAACAGCCACCATTGTTCATGATGCTTGACCCTACGCGGTGTGGAGACCCCAAGGAGGATGCGTTCGTTTTTACGACTTCCATTCGAAGATATGAATATGGCGAGTTCCGGCCGATTATTTGCAAGCTTGCTGCTTCCTGGAGACAGTCGGATGTTCAAGGCGATCACTCGGTCACTTGTCACATCCCTGTGCTGTGGGTGTCATCAGATAAGGTGTCGCTTCAGGTAAACTCGATATTCGTTTCGCTTAGGCTAGGGCTTATGTATTTTTCAGTCTTCCCAGCTTACTGGTGCACACTTCGCCGTTCCTCGGGGTTCGCTTGAAGTGGCTGTCAACACGGACGCCTGTGCCCAAGCTGTCGCTTTGTTGTCTTGCACGGTACCTCTTCCTGACGATGCCGGTCCCGAGTGGCCGCGCAAGGAATGGAGGGAAGTCGACAAGCTCAATGAACGCTCGACGTTCAGGTCGTTGGCTTGGCTGCTCGAACGTATTCGGCACGTCGATGACAATTTACATACATGGCAGTCAGTCGAGATGCCAGAAGATCTGCATCATTGCCAACGGTGCGCTCCGACTCCTCCCACTATCAAGTGGAGCAAGACTGGAAAGAAGATTGTCGCTATCGAGGATTCACAAGAAGCTGGACAATACGAGCGTGATCTGAAGCTTCGTCCTAATCCATTTGTCGCTCAGCTACGTCTGGAACATAATATTGGTGTGGTTAAAGTCGGTCTCAACATTTCCTCCTTGTTGCACCGTGCCCTGTCCCGCCTTCCTTCGAAGAATCGTCCAGAGCGACCTTCGCTGTCGTGGCGTTTGGACACCGATTTCGCACCTGCGGTCAAGATTCAACTCCCGTCGTTCACGCTCAAGAGTAACAGGGCTGACCCAGAACATAAGCAACCGCCAAATTTCAAGCTCGACCTCCGTAAAGAGCAGTTGCGTTCCTTAACTTGGATGCTCGAACGGGAAGCCGTTGACGCTGTTCCGTTCGTCGAAGAAGAGATCTCGGAGGCGATCCTCGAGCCACTGGGCTGGCGTGCGGAGGGTCGTGCACAGCGCCCCGTCAAAGTTAGGGGTGGCGTCCTCGCCGACCAGGTTGGGTACGGCAAGACCGCGATTACGCTCGGTCTCATCGATTGCTCTTATCAAAAAGTGAAAAAGGAGTTTGAGAGCAAGGAAGACATTCCTGGCAAAGTCCCGGTCAGGGCTACGCTGGCTATCGTTCCGCCGCACCTTACCCGTCAGTGGCAATCAGAGTCTAGAAAGTTCGCGCCAGGCCGCTTCAAAAACGTGGTGGTCATTTCTACCGCTACAAACATCAATTCGTTGACCATTGAGGCCGTCCAAAAGGCTGATCTCGTAATCGTTGCCTCGAATTTGTTCCAGAGTACGGTTTATCTAGGAAATCTCGAGGCTTTCGCAGCTGGTGGTACTCTCCCATCTCAGGACGGTCGCTATTTCAATGCCCGGCTCGAGATATGCCTGGAGGCCTTGAAGGAGCAGATAGAACGCCTGAAGAGTGAAGGCCCTAGCGATGTCATGAAAGCGATACGGGACGCACGCAGACGGGGTAAATTGTCACTTCAACTTTCCCAATTTGTGGCTGTTGATAATTGTTCGTCTCAGAGGAAGAACTGGAGAGTCAATTTTTCGCTGCGCCAAAACGCCTCAAGGGCAAGTCGTATGCGCTTGCTGCGGAGAAGAAGGAGCAAGGGACCAAACCCAAGGCGAAGCCCTCGAAGGAACACTTCCCAGCTAAGCCTACGCCGACAGGCAAGACGCCTGAAGTTGTCCTTAACGCCCCGAGCTCAAAAAAACGGAAGGTTGAGGAGACAGAGAACACCTCAGAGGAAGAAGCCGCTGTATCGAGACCCAAGCGTGGGGGTGCCAGAAAACCAATCATACTTGATTCCGATGACGACGCGGAGGGTAATGATGGCAGCGATTATGACGACGATGGTGTAGCAGTCGAACCCGAAGAAGAGCCTTTCCCCACCGAGGGTGAAGATGAGGATGTGCCCAGCGTTAGGAAGTCGCGGGGACCTCATGGTAAACCTACTCCCCCACCCACGTCGGAGGAGGAGAGCTCGGTGATCGAGATATCTGAGGACGAAGAAGAGGAGAAACCACGGAAACGCAAGCCCAAAGCGAAGGCGGCCAGCAGCAAAGGAAAGGCCAAGGCCAAGGCCAACACGAGTTCGTCGAAATCTGATGACGACAGTATGGATGTTGACGAGCCTCCCTCTTCACCCTCTTCCGAAAAATCGAGTGGCAAGAAAAGAAAGGCGGCAGGCACCAAGGATGCGCCGGCCAAGAAGCAGAAGCGCCGGGAAGACACTGACCCTTGGCACCTTGAAAGTGTCGCAGTCAAGAGGGATTGGACGCAAATGAAATCGCCACCTTTGGAGATCTTCCACTTTTCCCGTGTTGTCGTTGACGAGTATACCTATTTGAGTGGAAAAGTACACTCTATGGTTACAAAGCTGACGGCGGACCGTCGCTGGGTGTTGTCCGGTACTCCACCTATCCACGACTTTGGGGCTGTCAAAACTATCGCGGCACATCTGAACCTCCACCTGGGTATCGACGACGATGGGGAAGGACAGTCGGCTATGATCAAGAAACGCATCAGGGAGCAGACGAGTGCGTTTTTCGCATTTTACGTCTCTGTAAACTGACAAATTGTCTTTCAGAGGTGGAAGCTTTCCATTCCTTCCGTGAGGTTCATACCCAAGAATGGCACGCCCACCGTCATCATATTGGACAGGTTTTCCTGGATACCTTTGTTCGTCAGGTCTGTAGCCATTTGCTCTGCATTAGATGACAGCACTTACATACTATGCAGAATATTGCCGAGATCGATGAGATCCCATGCACGTACGAGGTGCAAAAGGTGTTACTCCCCGCTGCGGAACGTGCTATCTATTTAGAGCTGGAGCACCACCTGCGCGCGCTGGACATGACCATAAAGCGGACGAAGAAGACGGAGAGCGACCGAGAAAAGCGCTTGAACAACGCACTTGGTGATAGCAAGTACGTTGTCAGAATTACTCTTTCAGGATCATCTTATCGACCATCACCAGGACCGCCGAGGAAGCACTTTTGAAACGTTGCTCTCATTTCGACTTGGATACTTCTGAAGACAACGCCAAGGAGAATGCTATGCAGGCATGTGAGATTATTGTCAAGGATCGTACAAAGCAGTTGGATGGCTGTAAAGGCGACCTCCTCAAGGAACTCGAGGATGGGGTTAAGCGGGAAAAGAAGATCGGCAAGCTCATCGACGAGTCGATGTTCCAGGAGTACGCTCGTGTCACCCGCCTAGAAGGCGTCGGGGATCACGAAGCCACAGAAATGGTTAAAGCTCTTCTCGACGAAGCTGAGGTCCCCGTCCTCCCCGCGACTCACTGGAAGAACAAGGCTAAAGGCAAAGATGAACAATTATCGAATGCTACCAGGGACCTCATCTGGGATCACCGCGAGAAGACGCACAACATCCGCAAGCTGACCAAGGAGCTGGTCGGACGTGTACGTTCTCTTCGGTACTTTACCGTCGTGCGCGACCTGCAGAAGCAACGGGAAACGCCTCCCAAGATCTCATGCCCTGGGTGTGGCAGAGATGAGGTCCCGATGAGCGAGGTGGCTGTCCTATCGTCTTGCGGGCACACGGGCTGTATGACGTGTGTCAGACAGAGTGCGGATCGGGAGGAGTGCGTTTACGCGGCCTCTGGAAAATGCATGGCTGCCGCAAGAGTCTTGAACATTGTCAAGGGAGAGACTCTTGGCGTGGATGATGAAGCCCGCGATGGTCGAGGCAAACACTTTGGTAAGAAATTGGAGATGGTCATTGACTTGATCAAGTGCGTCGCCTTGCTGAGTACTCTCCTTGGCACTGACTCGCGGTTTGGTATTGCAGCAACAAGCTTCCAAAGAAAGAGCGTGTCCTCATCTTTGTCCAGTTCCAGGATCTGATGGCTAAAGTTGCCAACGCACTCAGAGCACACAAGATCAAGTTCCTCGAAATCCGTGGGTCCGCGTCGCAGAAGAGTAAGAACTTGGAAAAGTACCAAAACAATGACGGCGAAGAGCGGGTGCTTCTCCTGAACGTCATGGACGAGAGCGCGAGTGGTGCAAACCTCACTTCGGCGAACCACGCCATATTCCTCTCCCCCCTTCTCGCACCGAGTCAGGAGATCTATGATGCCTGTGCAACGCAAGCAGTCGGACGTTTGAGACGGTATGGACAAGAGCAGCACGTCATGATCTGGGACTTTTTGACACTGGACACTATCGACGTTGAGATTTATGAACAACGGACGAAGAAGAGCATACTAGCCAATTAAGGTCTCTGGTAGATTTCAACATCATCTTTCCATCGGATCTTGCATAACAGTACTACATGTTTAGGCTGTCACATAGAGAACACGATACTATAATACCATGCAGTTTACAAGTGTTGAGATGAGATGCGATCCAAGTTGCATCACAGTGCGAGTGCATAAATTACAACAAAAATTAGGCTACAGCAAGGGTATGAAAAGTCAATGTGCTCCAGAAGACAAACTACTTGCTAGACATGGCGTATCCCGTCGTATCGAGGATGGCCTTGCCGCATATTGAACAGAGGCCCTTCTTATAAGCGCAACCTAACAGACAATCAGGGACGTTCTTGATGACAAGAAAAGGTGAACACACCATGGCAATACTTGGCCTTGTTCTGTGTGACTGGCTGCTTACAGTCCTTGCATTTCCCTTGATAAGGCTAATTGGACGTATATCGGTAACCGAGAGCTAGTATGACGTAGCAACCTACCTGAAACCTATTCTTTGAGCTACCCGGACGTGTCAGGAGCTTGTTCTCCCCAATTTTTCTAGAACCCTCCCTGATACTCTTGGAGGTGGATGTGAACGGGTCTGGTGCGGCAATTTTTGAGAGTTTCTATCGGGCGGGTTAGGAGATCGATAGACCTGACATGAAAAATGACACCTACCGATTCGCACTTTTTGCAGACCATGGCTGTCGTAGTTTAAGGTTCTTACAGCAACTTGAAGTCACTTGGAGACATTGGTGATGACAAGTGTATTAGTAAGCAAGTGAATGAGGGCCTAAAGTATGAAATTGTCCGCCGGTTACACGAGGGCTAAACCAGATCTAGTGATTTGGTATGGTTGCCGTCCAGCTTGTAAGTGCGAACCCTTCTAAGCCAAGCCGCCGCCGGATGCCAGTTGAACCTGTTGGCACTTCCCAATTCGGCCAACCTTATTGTCGCAATAACTTCTGGGTGAGTATTAGAACGGAAGAAATTATTACTTTAAACGCGCGCGATATTCACAGGAGACCCGTTGACATGGAGAGACTACAAAAGAGATGTTCTCGGTCCCGTTCCTTATGTCAGTATTGTCTTTACGCGCGAGGTAACCCGGCCCCAAGGACGTGGGTCGTCTCATCCGAGCCAACTTTGGCGCTACGTATCCGTGTCGTATACATGAAAATTCTCGTGAAGTTTGAGGTGTTCCCAACGGTTCTCCGCTTAGTCCCTGTCGACCGCGAAGTGAGGCGGGCCCGACGCTTTTGTCTTTGGTTCGATGGCGTCAACAACCCTGGCGGGTGCCCGACATATAAATTGGTCCATCGATGGTGACACAACCTCACCACTTAGTGTCGGCGTGCTGGTCATGTCTTTCTTCTCGCTCTCTAGCGACCTCATACTAATTATCCTGGAGGAACTAGATCCCGTATCATTATTTCATTTCTGCTTGGTATGTGACACGAAGCTCTTTTCCCTCGCTGAGCTCGGCGGCTTACCTTCTTGTTATCAAGGCCTCTAGAGCCATACACGCCATCGTTACCCAATCGACATCTCTACGTTATCACTATGAACTCGCGCAGTGCGGTATGAGGGATGGTCCGCCTGGCAGTTATACTCCACGAACCCGGCTTCTGTCCCTCCTTGGTTACAAACGAGGATGGCCAACCTTAAGTCCGAGTGCCGAAGACAAGCTGTGCATCACCCCACCTACGATCATGGGCGTTTCGGGCAATTACCTCTTTCATGCGAGCCAGAGTCCCCTTAATAATGGTTTCGAATGGATACTGCACGTTTATCAGCTGCGTTCCTTCAGGATGGCCCCCAAGTCTAGATTACCCTATTATCAACATAATGTGCCTTTCGAAATACGAAAGGTGGCCATCGACGCCTCGCAAGAGTTGATGGTCTTGGCACAGCTCTTCTTTCCCCCACAACAGCAAGTCGTTTGCACCAGGTTTCTTTCATTCCGATTGACCTTTTGTTGTTTTACAGGAATTCGGCTATTACTGTTATGTTACACATTCGTAATCTTTATATTTGTCAAGATCATCCGCGAGCCGCTCAGCCGAGATTGAGTTTCCAGACGGATTGGTGGGGTGATTTCCCCTCGGGTCAACGACTTTCGATCGAGCAAGTACAAATCTGCGGGAGCCTTGTTGGTGCATCCGTGCGACTAGAACTGGAGGACGGAGAAGGGACCACAGAGCTGGTCGTCTTCAACTGGTGTCGCGGTGGTAGCTCTGTTCGCACTGTATGTGATCTATCTCTCGGGGAATCGCTGTGTGTCAATTGATTCTTCGTCTAGTTTACAGGCGATCTACTCTCTTTTGACTTTATTGACGAATCTCGTCTCATCGTCGCCTCCCATCCGGACGAAGACGAATCTGATGATAGTACATGGGAAAGGAGATCAGACGGCCTCTATGCCAATGAGAAGGGGAAACGTCCCCCTCAGATCGCTATTCAAGAGATCTACCGTTCCCAGGATCACGACTTTCCGGGTTCGAGATCGTACGAATTTGCAGAGGCCTGGAGTGGGGTTTCCTTTGTGCAACTCTGTCCCAACCACTCCTCGAACGCTTCCCCACTTCCGGGGACGCTGTTCGACGGCGATACGTCCTGCCGCTTGACCGCGGTGCTCTTGGAGTTCCAGTCACAGGCCACCCCGAGTGGCTGTTCACGCAAGATTGTCGTCGTATTCGATCAGTCCAAGTTACCTTTGTCGGAAGAGAGGTTCGGCACCATGCGTTGGGAAGACTGGCAGCACCACTGCATGGTACTGAATCTTCCCGACCACGCGGACGCGGTCCAACTGTGCGGCAGACGACTCACGTTCTTTGAAAACCTCAAGGATGCTCAAGCCTCTGCCACGGCGGTCGAGGCAACGAGTCGGGTGCACGTCCTGGATTTGAATCCTTGGACGGCCGACTTTCTGTGGTCGCTCTCGCGCACTGAACCACCATGGCGATGGCGGGATAGCTTGACGGCACTCAGTACGGTGTTTGTGCACCGGGGATCGCGTTATGTGCGAACCAGCACTGTAGATACGATCAGCATGACCTGGATGGACACGACAGAGGATAGTCTCGTGCTCTACGATGTACGTCTTCACTCTCTTACTTGGCCTTTTAATTTCTGATGACGGCCCAAGGAACGCGAGGGACAGTGTCTTATCCGTATCTTGACCTTTGGCAGTGAGGTACGAGGGAGTACATGAAGGATATGTTTTACGATTTTACTGTACTTGAGGAATGTCATGATTATGGACGGCTGCCGGGGAACGATGTATGATATTGTTAACACGTCTCTAGTGATTGCACATCGTGTCAACGCGTCTGCCATCTGAGAATCATCCATACGACCCATCGCCGTCGTTCTCGTTCGTCCTCGCCCTCTGCACGAGACACATCCCAAGGTCTAGCGTATGTTCCCCCCACCTCCCTTTCTGTCGCGCTCAACAGTAGAAAACCCAGTCGCAGCGCGCCTTCCAAAAACGCTTGAATAGTATACCGTCCGGTGTGCAACCCCGCGACCAGATGAACGCGCGCGTCAGGGCTGCGCTTGAGACACCTGCAGAGCGTATCCAAGAAGGGGGCATGAAGTTCTGGATTCCACAGCGTGTCCGCTGCCAAGACGACGTCGAAGCCTGTCCCACAACCTCTGTCGTGCTCATGCATAGTAGTCGTCATACTGGTGCTAGTGCCAGCAGATGTGGTGCGATGTACCAGCTTCTCTGGGTCTGTGCCCCACGCATGTGGCACGGCACGACATCGTTCTGAAGCGCCGTTGCGGTGGATGTTGTCGGAGAGGGTACGGATGAGACGCTCGTCGGGGTAGTCGCTGGCGACGACGGATACGCACGGGTACATGTGCGCGAGGAGGATCGACGGGAGGCCCGCACCAGCGCCGAGCTCTAGGACGTGCACGATTGGCGTGCCGTCTGCACCACCCCCATCGCCCGTCCCTGCGCGAGTGTGACGGATCGCGTCGATCTGCAGCTCCTCGAGGTGGTCTGCGATGTAGAGGGAGGACACCCAGATGGAGGATGCGTGGAGAGACCAGTTGGACGGATCGGTGTCGGGCGTGGCAAGCTCAATCTGCTCTGGTGGT
>JBBPJL010000554.1:0-16057 GCA_038088675.1 Xanthoconium separans | reverse complement strand
GTCACGTTATCCTTATCCCTCGAGTATATAAGGACCTAGTTCAACTCGTGTATTTCCCTAGTTTCGGAATAGTCACTCGTACTGTGGTTTCGTGGTTCTTTTCGAGTCATCGCCGCGCGTTGCCTGATAGGTGCCAACCGCGGACTCACACTTTACACGCTCTCTCGTACAGAACACGGATCAGGGGCTTGGAACGTAGGTTTTTGGATTGTAGTGTGGGATGTGGGTCGTGCACATCTTACACATCGTGTCAACTTTCATGCGAATTCTCCACGTAGTGGGTAATCAGGATCTACGGAGCCTCTCAAACGCCGAGTCAGTATCCAAAGGTACATTCTTTTCTGTATGCCATGGCTTTGTATGGTCGCCCCGCAACCGCAAATCGCGTCGGAAAAAAGCACCTCTCAGACCTCCAATGGAATCTCAACTGAGAATAAGCCAGGTTTTTGCAACGGTTTCACGCCGTCCCGCATAAAAAAAGTGAGTGATCGCGTAATGACTTTGCGAGCATTTCAAGGCAAATTGATGAGCATGGAGTAGGAAAGTCGTTCCTGCCCTACGTCCGTCCTAAGAACAGTTTTCGGCACTGCAAGGTCGATCAAGCAACCGGGCGACAGCATCCTCGAATCTCCTAACTGGGTCTATTTTGAACGAGCTGACGTGTACACTATCGATCCCTTGGTTAATTGGGCTTGGCAGGCCAGCATTGTGCGTAAGCACATCCAGACCGCCTGTGGAACAAGTTTGTGTCGCTTTGATGAGCATATAGCTAACGTCTTGACCTTGCACCGGTCTTACTTACGCTCCACTTTTCGATTTTGTCAAGCTTCCTCGGTGGAACTCGTGTCTTGATGAAGATACTCTTGGGGGGGGATTGACCGTGGTATACCCTATCCTGAGCTAGTTGCTGATGTCCAGGGCTTACAGAGCTTGGAAACCGGCTTTGTACGACTTGCATCCAGGAATTCTTCCGCAATAATATAGAAGCATTTTGTCAATGGCTCATGGTTTGATTTCGGTTTTCGAATTTTCTTTTTGGCATCCTTCCATTCACATCCACTATGTATTCTTGGTGTCAAATCGCTGATACATCTAATTAGTGCTTTGCGATAAAGAGCTTGTCCTTTGGCTGGTTCGTGCGAGAGGCTTTCCAGGCGGCATAGTATTGGGGTAGCCCATCCGCCAATCCCAGCTTCTTTTGCTGCCAACCCAAGATAGACTTGGCAAGGTAAGGGCGAACGAGAACCGTGGCTGCTAAAGCCTCCTCGAATGCTGTTCACCGACCAAAGAGCGACATCAGTATAAACAAACCCCCAAGACAATACGCGAACGCACGATTTGTAGGTTCTATCCACCCAAGTGGTCCCTGAGCGCCAGAGACCTGGAGTAATCTCTGGAGCACGTCTTCGACCGACTCTGTAGTATCGTTGCTAGCTTCTATCGCGATCCCGCCGAGAATCGGCGCCTTCTCCACCGCTCGGACATACACATCCGCGAGATCATCAGCATGAATGAGGGAAAACCGCCCTCCGGGTTTCCCATACCACGCAACCTGGCGACCCTCCGCCGCCGCCTCAAACAGCGAATCCAACACAGAAGCGCCCTTTCCATACAGGAGCGAAGGCCGGATGACGATCCCGTTGACGCGTGCGTCCTTGAGCACCGCTTGTTCGACGGCCGGACGCCACGCGACGATCGAGAGGGGGTTCGTGAGTGGCGTCGTATCAGAGACGAACTCGGTGCTCGACCCGTGTACCATCCCGCCAGAGGTGTAGATGTAGGAGAGCTTGGGTGCGCTTTCGGACGGACGGGAGGACTGGGCGGCGTCGCCGACGGCGTTGAGGAGCTGCAAACCGATGGCGCGCAAGTCGGCGGTTCCTCCAAGGGCTTCGATGACGACGTCGATGGTAGGGACGAGATGCGCCCATGCTTTCGTGTCCGTGGGATCGCTGACGATGGGGAAGACTGTCCAAGGGTCATTTATGCATTAGTCTTGAGCGATGCAATGCGATCGCGTGGGGAACGTACCCTCGTCGATGGCCAGTTGCTTGGCTTTGGATTCGGAACGCGTGACGCCGTATACGATGTGGCCTGCTCTGCTGAGCGCTTGAGCGACAGGAAGACCGATGAAACCAGATGCTCTACGTGCACATCAGTGAGTGTTTGTGTTGGCTTGCCGTGACGCCGTCGACTCACCCGAAAATGAGGACTTTCATCCTTGGACTGAGAGGGCGAGTATGGATGTGTTCGAACGGGTCCTTTTTGCAGGATTCTTATACGCCGCCCACAAGTGAATTCGCGGCGAGCTCGGGGATTTGTAACATGTATGCTTGATAATGCGTCCTGAGAAGAGCGCTGATGGAGTCTAAGATGGCTTGATCAGCGTTGTTTGATAAGATTTCGATTTTTCAGGTTGCGGATTAAGCGATACGTACAACTTTCGCACAACAGAAGCAGAGCGTGGATAGGGAGGCGATTATCTCGAGCACGAACAGCATCGACTCACGGAACTGCATTCAGCGCTTTCGACTGATATGTCGCGTGTATCGGGCGAGCGCGCTGTTCGACATGCCTATGCAGTGGATACGAACAGGGTCAAGCAAAGCTTCGGTGGGATGCGCGTTTGAGGATTTGATTCATTCGTGGGATTGCGTCTCACCCCAGCGTCCAGGCTTGCCGACAAAACAGGTGATCGTCGTTTCGGGGCCAGCATGTCTTTGCTCCAGTCATGGCACACTGGACAATGATGTTGCTGCGTTGAAAGATGACTTCGACAGCCGTCACGCGTCACGCATGAAACCAATCTAGCCGGAGGAACCTGTGGGAGTTGTCAGCGTACAGTCTGCACCACAAGTCAAATGATACGCTACTTTTTACACGATCAGCCTATTCTTACAGATCTTATGGTCATGCGGTTGGCTCCATATCAGACTGAAATTCTGCCTTTCGTCTTGAGTAAATATATAGATTACACATCCATTCAATCGCCGTAGTAACTACGAGAAGCTCTTTTTTTGACTGATTCCCCTCCCATTCCCTTCATAGTATGAGTGACGACCCCTTCCCTCAACAGCTTCCTACCCTTCAGCGGCTCGGTGTAGATGAGCCCACACTGACATCAGCTTCCGAGGTTGCAGATGTTGCGACAACTTGGTTCAACGCATTCTCAACCGCTATCGCGTCATCCGATATCAATGCGATCCTCGATCTCTTTCTTGATGACGGATTTTGGAAGGACACTTTGGCGTTGACTTGGGATTTTAGAACCATCGAAGGCAGAGATGCGATCAAGAACCTCCTCGATCATCGTCTCGCGCCTACCGGTTTCGTCGATTTACGCCTCTGCCACGAGTCTTTCCTCGCTCCGGAACTTCTAAAGCTTTTCCCCGATCTAGTCTTGTTGAGGCTCTCCTTTGAGTTCGGGACCAATGTTGGGAAAGGCAGTGCCGTTTGTTACTTAGCCCCCGTTCCCGGTTCAAAGTGGAAGGCGTATTCCCTCTATACCTGCTTGCATTCCCTCAATGATTTCCCTGAACAGGTATCGTGCCGATACCGATGTCGATGCTGATGTTGTCCAGCTGACTTTTCCGAATACAGATCGGTCCCCTCCGACGACAGGCCGCCGAACACGGGACATGGGAAGAAAGGCGACGTCGAGAGGTGGAACTCGTCGATGGCGATCCGACCGTCATCGTCATTGGCGCCGGTCACACTGGTCTCGAGATCGCAGCAAGACTGAAATACCTCGGTGTTCCGCACCTAGTCATCGACAAGAAAGCTCGGGTTGGAGATAGCGTGAGTCTCGATCAGCTTCGGCGCGTTGCTAGACTCACGAAGCGTTAGTGGAGGGATCGCTACAAGGCGTTGTGCTTGCACGACACGATCTGGTACAATCAGACGCCTTACTTGCCGTGAGTCTCCGAGTCAGTGGGGTTAGGGTTTTCTTTACCCATGTTTGTCTCAGGTTCCCACCTACCTGGCCTGTCTTCAGTCCAGCTCGAAAGGTAAGATCTGCTTTGATCCGGCCAGCTCAGAATTCTTACCGAATCACACGTTGTTGTATTAGCTTGCTGATTGGCTAGAGGGTTATGCTAACTACCTTGAGCTGAATGTTTGGACTTCATCCGTCATCAGCAAGGCAGAATGGAATGATGACCTCAAAACTTGGACTGTCGAAATCAACAGAGGCGGAAATGACACTCGCACCCTCAAGGTAAAACATCTAGTCTTTGCGACCGGCTTTGGAGGTCGTCCAAAACTGCCAAACATTCCCGGCAAGGTGAGCCCGCAGAGTTACTTCCAACGCCATCTTGTTGATATTATATTTCCCTAGGAGGTCTTCAAAGGCGAAGTGGTCCATTCGTCGGAATTCACCTCCGCAGCAAATTACATTGGAAAAAAAGCGGTCATCGTTGGTGCTTGCACCTCTGGTATGTCCCCCATCCCTGCTATTTGCCGCCGCGTACCTTGTCTAATACAAGCCCGAAGCACACGACCTTGCCCAAGACTTCATCAACCACAAGGTTGATGTCACAATGTACATGGTGTCGAACCTAACTCGAGTGTGCGTTCTGATCACCTCTCTAGGTACCAACGTTCGTCGACACACATCATCTCGGTTGAAGCGGTTCAACAGTTGCTCAGCGGTGTGTCACATTGTCCACTCCTGTGAATGGCACTGATTGACAGACTCGATCCGAAAGGATTCTACAACGAAAGCGTTCCAACGGATATCGCGGATGTCTACAACAGCAGTCTACCAAATGCTGTGTTGAGACGCATTCACCAACGTACCGTACCCCACACTGCGCAAACCATCGACAAGTGAGTACGAAACTTCAAGGTTCTACTCAATGGGTCTCAACCTCAGCACCTCAAAACAGAGAAGTCTTTGATGGTCTTGCCAAAGTCGGGTTCAAGACGAATCTGGGACCAAACGGGGGAGGTGTCATCCAACTTTTGTACGCAAACGCGGGAGGATACTACATTGGCAAGTCTCTTGAAGATGACGGATACAGCGTCCCTGACCAACTTTTTGATAGATACCGGTACGAGCAGGCATATCATCAATGGTGATATCAAAATCAGGAATGGGAGCGCTATCGAACGTTTCACCGAGAAAGGCCTCAAGCTTGAAGACGGGACGGAGCTCGAAGCGGACATCGTAGTTTTTGCAACCGGGTAAGTCACCGTAATACACTCCCATGACCAAATTTGAGACGCATTTCGTGCTCTTTGAAGATATGGGGACCCACGCGACAGCATGCGCGACGTCTGCGGTCCACACATCGCTGACAAGGTGAACAAGGTGTGGGGCTTGACAGAGGAAGGAGAAGTGAACAGCGTTTGGCGAGACTGTGGGCATGAAGGCATATGGTTTGGCGTCGGTACGTCGTCGCGCGTCACTTGACCCGTATGATGCTATCCTCTTTTCTGACCTGTTCTTGTTGAAATAAAAAAAAAAGGTAACTTGGGTTTGTCGCGTTTCCACAGTCGCCATCTCGCGTTGCGTAAGTGATTGCAAGCATGTCGCAATGTGTCGCCACTGACTTGGATTGCAGAGATCAAGGCGATCGAAGCTGGTATCCTCAAGAGGTCGGAACTCAAGTTTTGATACCCGGCGGTCAAAACAAAATTGAGAGGGCGCGTTGAATGTACAGATACACCATTTTGTAAAGATACTCTAGGAGGTCGTAGCTAGATGAAGCGCAGCGAAAAAATAACAAGCAAAATTCGGACTTGCTACTGACTCGTTTATCTAAAACTTCAAGGTCCAGCATTCGTTTTCTGGATTCCGTGTTTGCCCCTCGCACTCCGACATTTTACTAGCCTGTCGTTCCCTCCGAGTGCTGAATAGCGGCCAGCGCCGAGTTGGGTAGACCATCCATACGTAAGTTTTTCTCTTCTTCCTTTCTATGATTTCGGTTCAACAAGTCGGGAGCTTGCGTTCGCTCCGTCAACATCAAGCTTGATGAACCATTTCACTGGCCATCCACTCTATGTCATGATGGTAAACTTGCTCTCCATCAATCTTCCATCTCCTATTCGTAAGCCATTTATCATATTTTTCTTGTTTCAAGTCCGGTTGTCCAATGTTCACTTCGACGACTTTGTGCACGAGCCCTAGATTTTAAATATTCATCGTATGTGCATGCACGACCATGCAGACGATATCCTGACCGTGTACAGGATGCTAAAAATACACGACAAAGGGAAGTTGTCTGTGGTCATGGGATTTTCTTCGTGACGAATTAAAGACATCAAGTGGGTTCGTGTGCGAACACTAGGAATCCTTTGCTTCCCAGGATGAAATTATCAGAGTCACGCAGCTGTTGTTGTTGGGCTTGTAGAGGAAGATCTCTCCCGTCTCGGACGTTGAAGCGGTATTTCGATGGCAAATACTGATGACCCCTTCCCTCAACAACTTCCTACCCTCCAGCGGCTAGATGTAGATGAACCTGAACTGACCTCGGTCGCGGCGGTTGCAGAGGTTGCAACAGCTTGGTTCGACGCGTTCTCAAGTGCTATCGCATCGTCTGATATTCCTGCAATCCTCGATCTCTTTCTTGACGATGGGTTCTGGAAGGACACCCTAGCACTCACCTGGGATTTTAGGACCGTCGAGGGCAGGGAAGCGATCAGGAAACTCCTCGACCACCGTCTTGCTCCCACAGGTGTCGTCGATCTACGTCTCTGCCATGCACCTTTTCTTGCTCCGGAACTTCAAAAGACATTTCCGGACCTCGTTTTGTTGCGGCTCGCTTTCGAGTTTGGGACCAAGGTCGGGAAGGGGATGGCCGTTTGTTACCTAGCGCCTGTGCCCGGCGGTCCAACGTGGAAGGCGTATTCCCTCTATACTTGCTTGCAGTCCCTCCACGATTTCCCAGAGCAGGTACTAGTCGCACGCAGATACGGAAGTGATTTAATGAAGCTAAACCCCGACACAGGTCGGACCCCTCCGCCGACATGCTGCCGAGCACGGCACTTGGGAAGAGCGACGACGCAGAGAGAAGGAGCTCGTCGATGGCGATCCGACCGTGATTATAATAGGCGCCGGCCATGCTGGCCTCGAAGTCGCCGCTAGACTGAAATACCTCGGTGTTTCACACCTTGTCATCGACAAGAAAGCCCGAGTTGGTGATAGCGTGAGTGTCGATGAGCTTCGACGCATACACTGGAATTCACGAGGTGTTAGTGGAGGGATCGCTACAAGGCGCTGTGCTTGCACGATACGATCTGGTTCAACCAGACTCCATATTTGCCGTGAGTGCCAGTAACATAGTTTTTTTTGTCGTTGTTTTTCGAACTGTGTGGCTTAGGTTCCCGCCAACCTGGCCTGTCTACAGTCCAGCTCGAAAGGTATGAGTTCAGAAATGTTGCAAATTCACTGATAAAACCGGATTAGCTTGCTGATTGGCTAGAGGGTTACGCCGACTACCTGGAGCTCAATGTTTGGACTTCATCTATCATCACCAAGACAGAGTGGAACGACGATCTGAAAACATGGACTGTCGAGATCAACAGAGGTGGAAAGGTGAACCGAACTCTCAAGGTGAAACATCTAGTGTTCGCAACTGGTCTTGGTGGTCGACCAAAGTTGCCGGATATTCCGGGCAAGGTACGTTCGCGATAGCAAGTGTTAAACGTTACCTCGTTGACGCAGACATACCATCCTAGGAGGATTTCCACGGCGAAGCAATCCATTCGTCGGAATTTACCTCTGCTGCAAATTACATTGGAAAAAAGGCGGTCGTCGTTGGTGCTTGCACCTCTGGTATGTCCCTCTATCGTGGCCCTCGTCTACAGCTCGTTTCCCATACCTCTCCAAGGTCATGACATCGCCCAAGACTTCTACAACCACAGTGTTGATGTCACGATGTAAATCACGTCAAACCACATCGGAGAGCATAGCTGTACTAACGCTTTACCTCTTCAGGTACCAGCGTTCATCTACGGTCGTCACTTCAGTTGAAGCGATCGCGCAGTCGCTTGCTGGTATGTTACTCGTCCAACCCTGCTGCACGGCACTTGAATTCGAAAAGGGCTTTACAACGACACCATTCCAACCGAGATCGCGGATGTTTACAACAACAGTCTACCCATCGCTGTCGTGAGACGCATTCACCAACGCATTGCCCCTCGTACAGCGCAGACGACCGACAAGTGAGTTCAGGTCCTAAAACCGCTCAGCGACGTACTCGAACTGGAACTCTAATTTAGGCAGATCTTGGACGGTCTCGCCAAAGTAGGGTTCAGGACCAACCTAGGACCGTACGGGTCAGGCATCATTGACCTGTTGTACACACAGGCGGGCGGGTACTATTTTGGTACGTTTCTCTTTCAAGCTTCGTGGTCGATAGCTGACCTCACGTCTCCTGACAGATACCGGTACAAGTAAACACATCATCAACGGCGATATCAAGTTCAAGAATGGGAGTGCCATCGAGCGTTTCACCGAGAAAGGCCTCCAGTTTGCGGACGGGACGGCACTCCAAGCGGATGTCGTGGTTTTCGCAACAGGGTGAGCATGAGCGATTCTCCTCGGATTTGAATCACTTCATGCGGACTTTTTGGAAAGCTTTGGAGACCCGCGCGACAGCATGCGCGACGTATGCGGTCTGCAAGTCGCCGACAAGGTCAACCAAGTGTGGGGCTTCACGGCGGAGTGGGAAGTGAACGGCATTTGGCGGGACAGTGGTCATCATGGCTTGTGGTTTGCCGTCGGTACGTCGTCGCATGCCATTCACGAGTGGCTTGAGATGTTTGACGTATTCTTGGTGGAATGAAAAAAAAGGCAACTTGGGGTTGGCACGTTTCCACAGCCGACATCTTGCGTTGCGTGAGTGACTTGCGTACATGACGCAGTTTTTGATGCTGAGAGGGGTGCATATGCAGAAATCAAGGCCATCGAAGCTGGTATCTTGAAGCGATCCGAAGTCGGGTTTTGATAGAGAAATCTCGAGGTACCGCGACCACGTCGCGCGAGGACGAGATTTGACAATTCTTGAACGGGAACCTTTGGGGGCAACACAACCTCCACGCAAAGTTAGTTTGTCGTGTACAAAGTTGGAGGAGGTACTCCTACCCCAATCAAATGAAACCCGAAAGAACTGGGGTGAAAAATCTGCATAATGTGTGTGTGATACATCGATATGTAGTTGTGTGATATTTTCAAGACCAAGGTCCTTCAAAGTCCTCCAATGATGTGGTGCATATCCATTCCAAGATCTATTTCTCTATAATATCCTTCTCTTGCGTATGAGAGGGCGGCGGACGTATCCGCGCAAGGCATCGCAAGACGCCTCTTCGTGTACTTCGTATCACTTCTTGAATGAACACCACGACGCAGTGGACGCCATACACGATGAACTGAAGGCTGACGAGCACCCCTGCTATGAACGACATGACTAGCACTGCAGTGGGCCAGGCCGTCCACGCGACCGATAGCAGAAAGGTCATCAGCGCACAGGCGGACGTAAATAGACAAAGGGCTGGTATCCGTGCTGAGATGCAAAAGAATAGGTATTTCCCATAGACATCTGTGGCCATTTTCTAGTCCAGATGATCAAACCATGGAGTCGACGGTAAGAGATGGGAACTCACTTGGAATTTCGTCGGGGTTACATTGCAGTAGGCCAGTAAAAACCAGGCATCTATCGTGAGACCGATACCAGAGGCGACACTACCAACAGCTATAGCTCTCCTAGCGAGATTAGTGACATGAAACGTGGCAGCTGAGGAGAAACCGAATACGCCAGCCTCGAGCCTTGAAACGATTCATCAGTAAAACGGTTTACCCAAAACCTATTCCATACCCTGAAAGAGCTACGAGCTGTCGCCTGGTCAGCAAAGCACTAGCTTCAGGACATGTTCCCTTACCGATCCACCAACAAACCTCCATTCAGTACACAATTCACTCAAGACACGCTCATAGTCTGAATCCAGTCGGGCTTCACGGAGTTCGCGGTATGGTGAGAACGAGTCCACGATGGAGTCGACGGTAGAGACCTGAGAGTTTATCGACAAGGTTTCTGTGTACGTTGGCAACATGGATGCCGCAAACCAGAATTTACGACCTGTGCTATGGGTATGATTTCTGTCTTCGCTGTCTGAAAGCGGAAGTACGAGAATAGGCTCGTTCTCCGGACGCTTGATTAATGGATCCCGTTCATCCTCAGACTGTGGATCGGAATCGGACCAGTAGCCGGTATGTACTTTGGGCTCCGGCTGATTCCCCTCCGACCACACGAAGCTCGAAATGCCAGAGTCGGAGGTCGGTGAACTGGAATGTTCTGGCGTGACTTCGTAAAGTTTAGCATGAAAAACGAAAAAGCGATACCCTACCTTGTTCCTCAGGATCTTCACTGAGAACATCGGAATATACGTCCTCCTGCACCCATGTCGGTTGTTCTTGACATACTTCGGGCAAATCGAGTTTTGCGACCAAAAGAACGGCGGCTGCTCTTGGCTTACTTGCTCCACCCTTATGCCGCGAGATAGAATTCAATTTAATCTCGACACCTTATGACGTTAGATGATACAAGCCAAGTATAATATAGACCAACTTTTCTGCTTGCATTGTTGTTGGGCTTGAAGACGTGCTAGTTCTTGCAAAGTACAACATGCATTTGCAACGAGATTCCTCTTTTTGTTCTTCTTCTTGCTCGATGCCCGGTAATAAATGCATATGTCTACCTGCGAAGACGCATCCGTGTCGTGACTGGATTTCTGTGATGAGATTCAGATCATGGAGGGCAGTGAATTTGTACTCACAATTGAAAACATCGCTTCAAATTGGGATTTTGCCCGTCGCAGCCAAGGTTTAATTCATGACATTGGTGGTCACCGACGGTCACCGTTACTATCGGACGCCAGGACTTCTCCGCTCTTAGTTGCTGGTGACCATGAGCGCGGACAACTGACGGAGATGGTCAAGGGAAATCGACTGTCGAACACTGTGTTTCCGTACTAGTGAATTTACAAAGTCTGCGGCATATCCGTCAGTGACCTTCTAACGGCTACGTATACAAATATTTGACACACCTTCTTTCAGAATGTATTGTGTCAGACATGATGCATGGTAACGGATGTAGTGGGACTGTGGAATGGTTCTCAGTGACACAGCCGTTGCACTGCCACAGATGGAACATCGTACTCATACGGCGCCAGTGAATCACCAGACATAGCAACCCCTACCTGAAAAATGTCGTCTTATACGACAGGAGACAGAGGTATGGTTAGATTCAAGGGCTTGAACCGCTTTATTGAGTACATGAATGGTGGATGAGGATTGGCTGTATTTATTTTAAAATAATCTTGGAATGGTATCACAGGCCCAGTGAACCAGCAATCAAATAAGGGATCTGGTGTACCAAGAACAGAGCTAGGAATGTTGGAGAAAGCAGGTACAATACTAGGTCCGTCGATGAAGAGCTCGCTTGCACGGGTATCGTGTCTATATCATTAATTGATGGATAGGCGTGAATAAACGATGAGGCTTACAGATAAGTGCTGTCGCTCGTTCCTCAATGATTCATCGTGATCACCCGAGCATCGGAATTATCAGCATTGATACAACCAACATATACGTTATAAACGTTCTGAACTGGACCTGAGTCAGAAAAGGAAATTATTGCCAAAGATTAGTCAACCGAGTTGAGACCATCTATCAGATGAATCGATCTTACTGGGGACTTGATTTTGCGCGGGTAGAGTCGGATCGTCAAATGGATCAGATGTGACAACGCTTGCCTCTTCGTCCGGATCATCCTCCTGTGGCCCTTCCACATCGAATGCAATTCCTCTAACTTGCCCGTTCTGAGGAATGTTTCCTGCTGAACATCTTCAGATTAAACAGCTGCATAGGGAAAGAAAGTCAAGCGAATACCTTCAGCCACTTCTACCGAGTTACAAGAAAGTTGAACTCGCTGCAAACTCTCAGAGGTCGTCTAGCGTTTCCTGAGTTACTCGCAATACCAAAGGCATATGAATTGTTACCCTGACTGTGATGTAGAGCTCATACCCTGCTTCGACCAACGCACCCATGTCACGTTTTATCTCCAAACGTTTGAGAAGATTGAACCAAGGGGTCGATTTTAAAGCTTCCACCAGCCTGTCTAATTCTTCCTTTAAGCTTCGAAAGTGCTGTTATCCACCAACCAGCGATGAATACACAACGACTCACTCATCATATTGAGTTTTGGCGTCATCGAAAAGCTCCGGACGAGGACCTTGCATTTCTCTCGACAACCTGCGGATCGCGCCTAGCTCCTTCAGCGTGAGCTGGAGCAATATGTCCCCATCTTGTAACGTTCCACTTTTTGCCCTCACAAATCGCTGAGAGATTTTACCGAATTTGCTCACTACGATCCCTTCGGGTAAAGATATAGCCAAGCGTCTCGTGGAGGAGGGCATGGTGGAGGAAACAGACAGATGATGAGAATTGGGTCATATCTTATGTGGGATCTGCGTGGAAAAGTGACCTTGTACTATTTCCTTCCTGAGCTTGAAGGACCTAACATTAGACATTGTATTCAAATGCGAGATTCGATTCAAGTGCTTACATAAATGTTTATGGGTGTATAGGGGTCCATAGTATTTGGGTTTATTTGGACATCTCAATGGTGGCTCGTTCCTCCAAGCAGAACGCTAGCCAACATGACGCTCTAACAACTCAGCTCGAGATCGAGGCATTTGGTGACGTTCGTTCAACCAAGGAGGGCCAACTTTCTGAATCCGAAATATGGTGGCGTCAGCATTTTGACTGGCTCAAGCACCAGGGATACCTCCTGCGGGAGCGCTACTCACCCAACTGGAACCCTTCATGGTTGGGAACGAGGAAAAACAGGTTTTCATGCGAAGATGGTCGTGCAGCGAAGGCAAGCTACTTGTAGTTGTGTGCAGTCGAATTTTTGTTCACCAAAATTGAAGTTTGCCAGCCGGTTACTTGACGCCACGCGTCTCTCAGACAGCAAATTTGTTGTTCTGAAGTTGGTGAAAAAATCCGTGCATCCATTTGAGCTCGAAATCTGTCGATTCTTCTCCTCACAACCACTAGCTGGAGCAACTGGCAACCATTGCGTCCCAATTTATGACGTTCTTCAACTTCCCGATGATTCGGAAACTGCTATCGTCGTCATGCCCCTACTCTTGGATTATATGTGTCCCCCGTTTGATACTGTCGGGGAGGTTGTGGAATGTTTCCGCCAACTCTTTGAAGTAAGTTTGCCCTGATCACAACTGTCAGATTTTGACAGAACGTAGGGTATTCAATTCATGCACAAGCATCGCGTTGCACACCGGTTCGTGGCGTTCTTTGAACCAACTGTATTCCGTCTCTTACATTTGAATGACGTTCCAGAGATTGTACATCGAGAAATTTCATGGTGGACCCGGCAAGCTTTTACATCGATGCATTTCATCCTGTCAACTCCAAGATGAAGCGAGACTTTTCAGGCCACGCACGGTTTCGAACCCGGACCTCAGGACCACCGAAATATCTTCTCATTGATTTCGGGTTGTCTCGTCGTTATGATCCCTCCGTAGTCGAGCCCAAGGAAATTCCCATTTGGGGAGCAGACAAGGAGGTCCCGGAATTTCAAAATTCAAACGAACCTTGCAATCCTTTCCCCACTGATATTTTCTATCTTGGCAACATGATCAAAAAAAATTTCATTGAAGTATGTGATCCCCGTTCGTTGTGGGGTCTGCGCTGAGCGCCTCAACCAGTCGAAGCATGGTTTCGAGTTCATGCAACCCTTGATAGCCGATATGGTTCAGCGAGACCCATCCAGACGTCCCAACATGGACGAAGTTGCCGAACGGTTTCATGCGATTCGGTCTGATCTCAGCAGCTGGAGATTGCGTTCTCGTGTCGTCGATAAGGAAGAAAACATGCTGGAGGGCATCCTCCGCGGGACCTCTCACTGGATGCGAAGACTTAGGTTCATGACAAGGGGCGTTCCGGCGATACCCACACCTACCTCGTGATGTCAGATATCCGTTGTAGCATGATTTATACCTTATGCGAGGCTTGTCCTCTGGAACCGTTACCTATCCCCCTTGTCGCCATTACTAGTGTAGCTGGAGTCGTTTGCCCATGTGTGCGTCTGTGGGTGCGTTATCGGCGTCGAGGACGCCAAGGTGAAGATCTAGCGTTGTAATCCAAGTTCCTACGAATAGGCCTGACTTATGAGAATAACACACGAGTTGACAGCACTACCTGAGATTGACCTCTTTTATGAGCTGCAAGAGGTCGATGATCCGTGAGTCAAGACTAAGACAATCAACTATGATCATACGAGACACATGTGTTATAGAAAATAAGCAGATACCTCCTAGAATGGTGGATTAGGTACAGCTGGAATCCCTCTAGCGATAAACCCAATGCGACGTTTCCAGTGGGAAGCGGTATGAACAACCCGATCGAACAAGTCCTCGTCAATATCTACGACGCGTGAGCGTAGCTTGCTCCGACTGAGCCCACGTCGGATTTCATCAAATTGAGCAACCACCTCGTCCATTGTGGGGCGCTTCTCTGGGTCTGACTCGACCATGCTGAAAATCAAAGGTTTCATGAACTCAAAGCCTCGTTTTTCCTGTGGATTTAGTATCAGCCATTGGTTGATTGAAATACTCCATGCGGGCGCGAGCGACTGACCATGATAAAGTCCATCCTGATAGCGTTACCGATATAGAAGACGTCAGTAGCGAATGGATCGCAAGGTTCGTTGGAATTTTGGAACTCAGGAACTTCTTTGTCGCCACCCCAAATTGGTATTTCCTTTGGGTTGATATCGGAAGGATTGTAACGCCGAGAAATCCCGAAATCGATGAAATAGTATTTGATGGGCTGTTGGGTACGCGTGAAGTGCTTTGCAGGACCAGTACAGTTCCTGTTTAGAAGCGTGGCCATGGGGTGAAACGATTCTGGATAGAGAAGGGTAGGATCCAGCATAATATTCCTGTTCATGCAATCCCTGTTGAAAAGTCAGTGCGAGAACAGGAGTGTAGCTAGCCGACCCACCGATGGGCGACGCGGTTCTTATGCATAAACTGGAGTCCCTGAAACACTTTCAAGGCGAAGTTGTACATAGCTAAAATACACGTTACCTCGAACAACTGGCGGAAGCACTCCACCGCTTCTCCGATAGTATCAAAACTAGGATCATCGTAGGGCCGAAGTAGAGGCATAACCATAATCACAATGTCTTCTTCGCCCTCTAGCGTGAAGACCTCATAGACCGGAACGCAATGGTTTGTTTGTTGTGAGGCCAGTGCTCGCGAGGAAAAATATAAGGCGATATCTGCTTCGTATAAGTGGTCTCTTCGCTTTATACGCTTCAACGTGACTACTTTTCCATCCGAAGCTCGAGTTGCATCAATGACTTGACCAAACTAGAATCACTTAGTCAGATACCACGAGGAGGAAAAGAATTCCATACCTCTAATCTCTTTCCGTCTTCACAGTCTTTCCAGTGCTTGTTCGAGGTTTTCCAGGAAGGTACCCACTGCGGGGAATAGCGAGGACGCAGCAAATATCCATGTTTGCTCAGTTGCGTGTGCTGATCGCGCCACCAAACCTCCCTAGGGTCGAGTTCTTCTGGCAGGATGCGATTGGTTGTTTCCCACATTAGATCCTGCGAGACATGGACGTCTGCGTCAGCGGTCCGCGACATAACTGGTATTACCGTCATGCGCGAACAGTACCAAAATTGTCGCTAACCCGCCGTCATGTAAACCGCATGTAAAATACACAAACATACACCCACATGCTCCATGATCGTCGCGGAGTTTCAATATTCAATCGGAGACATCCGCCGGACTTTTCATATCTACGTTGTGGAAGTAACTGCCAGTGGGATATCAGACGAATATCTTGAATTCTGCCAAGTTCTGGTTCATTTTTTCACCCACTTCTAGACGGATTAGATTTGGATTGATCCCTTGATATTCTTGCCTAGTCCATGGAATTGCGTAACGCCGGAAAGCACCCATCAGGGAACCTCTGCCAGAAGATGGGAATTATTTGTCCGGCAGATTCCCTTATAATCCTGTT
>JBBPJL010000553.1:0-16075 GCA_038088675.1 Xanthoconium separans | reverse complement strand
TGGTGACCCCATTTTTCGCTGTGTCAGAGTCTGGTGAGGGACAACCAGTCCTGGCTTATCTGATGTGGAAAGTTCGTTGTAAACTTTTGATTGTGGTGTAGGGTGTATTCTCGAGTAATTACTGAACTGACACTTTGTTTTGCTGAACCGGATCTGTCACTGTTCTTACGTAAATCCCAATGATTGGTTCGCCTGTGTGACTTGACTGATACCGAGTAATACCGACAAAATGTCTCTTCCCTTGTTCACTCCGGTTCACAAATGCATCACGCGCTCCAGATACAAGAAGTTCTTCTAAACATATTTGGTCATTGTCATGGTCCTTCTAGCACAAGGGCTAAAACAACGGGTAGTTTGGATCTACCGACTCTGGCGAGAACGTGCCGCGCATTCAAAGACCCTGCCTTGGACGTACTTTGGGAAAAGTTACTCGACTCATCCCCAATAGCTCAATGTGTTCCGGAAGCATGTCACTTAAGGGAAATATCAAAATTTGGAGAAAAGGTATGTTGTCTCCAGTTAATACACTTTTTGACGAATGAATAATTCCTTGCTCTGCGAAATCCAAGTGTTATTCGTTCAATAGACCGCTTACACAAACCGAGTGGAATACTCTTCGAAGTTACACCCGTCGTATTCGATGCATAATGGAGAACACCCTTGGACTCGATTGGGAATCTGTGACGACTTTCCTAAACCCTCCTGCCACTCAACCTCTCTTTCCGAATCTTCGAATTCTCCATTGCTTGAATTCATCAATTAGCAAAATCCAGCAGTTATTGTGCATGCCCTTTCCATCTCTGGTCCGTGTTCATTTAGGTATCAACTCTTGGAACAGGAAGGCTGTCCAAGTATTCCACCGTTCCTTGGAGTCGCTTTCCAAGTTTTCCCCACATATCCGAATAATATCCATCCTCTGGGATCCACTTGAGACTATCATCCTTGACAACGTTTTGCCGACAAGTATCTGCCAATGGCAAAATCTCCAGAGTGTGCAATGTCGTATGCTCGCCTTGGACGCGGATGCTGTCGTTCATCTGTCTCGTATGCCTGCATTGACCCACCTCAACTTTGGGTTGAAAGCTACATTGCCGGACGAGATAACTCCCTCTAATTCGTTCTTCTCTTTCTCGAACTTGCGCAAGTTGGAGCTACAATCGGAATCCATGGACCCAATTTCGCGATTCCTCTGCCGCACACGCCTCCCTGCCATCACGAATTTCAATGTCTCTATTCAATGCTGTCCTTCCAAGCTGGAACTTTCTTCTTTTTGGACCAGCCTCCAGACATCCGGCATTGCCCGCAACGCCCAGAGGCTATTTCTGGAGCAAAGGATACATGACATGTATGTCCAACAGGATCCCAGGCCGGTACTTGTCTTCGAGGACTTGCAGCCATGCATGGCGTTCAGCAATCTGCATTATATACACCTCGAAATCGAGTGGAACGTGGATTTGACGAGCAACCAACTCTTAACCTTCGCGTCGACATGGCCGCGTTTGGACACACTCTCCATAAACACGGAATGGGGCTGGAACGCGGATGGCGGAATCACCCCGGACGACCTGCTACAGCTCCTGCATACATGTCGATCGTTGGACTACATTGGACTCTCGATGGATACACGAGGATATACCGAGTTTAGTCAATCGCAGACGATCCTTGACATGATCGAGCCACGCCGGTTGTGCTTCAATGTCGCCGACTCGATGATTCGAGCAGAATCTGTGAAAGCCATTACCACGTTGTTCATCGGTATTATGCTTCGATCGGATTTCAACTTGTATGCTTGGCAAGGCTGGGGGATGATGGACGATGGGGACTGCATGGACCTTTGGTCCAAAGCGTACAGAGAGGCGGATCGCATCGTTGCTCGGCTTCATGAATCTGTCGGTCTCCATCGCCGTTCTAGGGATTGGTGAGGTTGGATCTGTTTCGTGTGTACGTTGGCGACTGCTAGGCCGCATGGGACTCTCGTTCATACACGCTCTAGAGAATGGAAGGGTTCGTGTCACTCGGAGGGTGGAGTATAATACTTTCCATTGTAGTTTTTCGTCTCCACATTTATGTCTGAAAGCTGAGGAAATCCTTGTCATTGTTTGTTAAGGCGGGATATGTATGGTGATGGACCTGACAGCAAACCTTTCAAGGCTTCGTAATACGATCGTAATGCACCGTCATGAGTCTTAACGCTAAGGGGGGGTCACTCGGAATGCTACAGGGACATTCTCGAGTACAATAGATACATTGAAATGCCACAAGTAATGGGATTATATCCAGCATACGATCAACCTTCATGTGCGTATCATTTATTATGCAGTCGACTACGATTGATTCTATCTGCGATAGGTTAGATGATTACAAAGGTCCGAAAACTTCCGCGCATGTCCTTTTGAGTCTTCAAGAGTAGCCGTGCGTGGTCGACTGAAGATCGTCTGTTTGATATCGAGGTAGAACCTCTTCGACGACATGTGGGAGCAGGGCGTTGTGTGGAATCATCTGCTTGTCAGCTCTTTTTGCACGGGAACAAGGACCACAAATGGACACTGCGCGTTCTTGGGTAGTAAAATCAGATTCCTGTACCGGATCTAGTACTCTCAGAGGAACTGAGCGACTTACTGAGAATTGTTGAGTCTTTCTAGGTGATAACATTGGCGGAGCTATGGCTTGAGTTGTGAATCCCGAGTCAATATCTTGGCCCAAGCACCAAGAGCAAGCCCGGACTAGCGCAGGTCGTCAGTAAGTAGAAGGAAAAGAACGCTGACGATTTATCCACGACATACAAACTAAAATATTTTTCGCGACTTTCCGTTTCCTCTTGTGTTGCGGATTTTCGATGGTACTGTATTTCTGGCTCATCGAACCGACAGTTCATATCTACTTGGCAAGGTATCTGGCAAAGTCAGTTTCAGACGTCAATATGTGGGTGGGGGAATGAACCCTATCCTGAATAGTATTAGAGCATGACGACAAACGGGGGGTAAATTTACATCCAAAAGGTCTGGTAATTATCCCGACCACCAACCGGTCCTCGTCCGGTCCCCAAGGTCCCTGAATCAAAACTTCAGCTATGTTAAGAAAAGAAAAAGTAATACTCACTGTCTACTATTCTGGACACGCAAGAACAACCAGTCGACTGCCTCACGCACGCCTTGTCTGTATAACCGTGTTCGCCTCGCATCGGACAACTGAGCAGTAACAAACGCACCCTTCCAATGCCGATACACCCAGTACCTCTAGGCTTGCAATCCGCCTCTTCTTCCTTTCCTCCCCTTCGTCTTCTTCTTCTGCGTACCGCCTGCGTGCACTGTCGCGTCGATGGTGGTCCCATACTTCATAGTCATTGCGAATCTCGGTCGCGGACAAGCTCGTCGATGTATCTTGTTTGTTCGCGAGAAGGAGGAGCGGAACGTTCAGAATTCGGGGGGAAGAAAGGACAGAGTCTGTATATGTGAGGGAACGTCAATGGCTGGGCAATGTCTCATCAACTATGCGACGCACCAAACACCTCCCATCCTTCGCCTAACCTTTCCCTGTCTTGCGCGTCGATCACGTACACGACGGCGTGGCAGTCGTCGTAGTATCGATGCCATATCGACCTCATGCCCCTCTGTCCTCCGAGGTCGAAAAAGTTGAGAATTGTGGAAGGGAGAGATACCTTGCCCACTGACGAGAGACGTGTTGAGCGTGTGGCACGATTCCATTCCACTTGGACGAACGTACTGTTTTGTCCGACGGTTGGGCCAATCTTGGACGGGTCGAGGCCTGGCGTGTCATTATAGAACGTCTTTATTTTTTCCAACAACGTCTATCGATGGGTGGTTGTCAGCGTGGCTGGCGTGAACAAGCTTACTCGCTTACTGTTTTCCCAGCACCGTCCAGACCGATGATGATGATTGAAAATTCTTCTTTCCTGTGCCGTTTGGTGACGAGTTCGACGAAGCGAATGAAACGCTCACCGAGTGAGGTATTCGTGTAGTCCCTTGAGGAGGTGGTACATGGTCAAGTTTCGGCCAGTAAGCCGCAACTCCAACCTTGGCTTGACTGAGATGCTCAACCATCAGACTTTCAAGTTGCAATTGCTATCCTCCCCTAGCAAAGCGCCAGCGTATCTTATGTGTGCTACCCCATGGGTATCTTCAGTGCCCACCCTCTATGAAGAGTTTGATATCGAGAGTCAGTGTCGGTCTACCGAAATTTCAAGGTTCGCTCAAGCCATAATTTATGCATCTCTCGTATGTATTTGATTCTTCTTCTGAATTCTTTGATTTTGTCTGTATCTATCTTCAAGGAAACCCGATACCTAATGTTGCACTGCGAGTCAGTTCCATCGTCGACACACCCGGTTGTTGTTATCCTCTGAAACATCCGTTTGATCCTGTGTGACCTTCTGTGGTTCTTACTTTTGTTTGGTTTTCACCTTTCTACTCTACTGATTTGTCGACAGATGGCACCCTCGTGCGATAGCGATGCACCTGTAGGTATTGCTGCCAACAACCAAGTACCGTCGGGGCAAGAAACAGTTATCTTCTTCGACTCTTTGGTCTGCCTACTAGGTAAGTTCATCAAAGCACGTTCTGACTATTACGAATTCGTGCTTTTTCTCTCACCGGCACCCACCATGTGATACCCGTGTCTTCAGGGTTTGCCCCACCGTGAGTGAAACGGTTCGGTAGATATGAAGTTACAACTGATGAGACAAGGCGATTAGCTTCCATGCAAGTAACGTTCGTCCCTCCACCTTGTTTTTTTTTTTTTTTCGTCGGACGCAATGCGCTTCACGCGAAACCGATCCCATTCGTGATGTCTTGTGTGACTAGTAGGCAACGATCATTCGTGCCAAGTGGCGCCATATAATAACGATCTTGCGGTGGTCTCATCTCCGACTTCGTTCAAAAGCCAGTACCCACTACCTGCACACTCGGCGTCCACAAATGATCACTTCCCTAACATACATTTCCGTGATAGTTGCAATACCTTTTGTTCTCCTCCACCTTTCACGGCGACAGACAAGGCATTTCCCTCCAGGGCCAAGAGGACTCCCTTTGATAGGCAACCTCCTTGATCTTCCACAGGATATGGCTGAGAACATCAGTACCTTTATAAAATGGCGCGAGGACTACGGTGCGTATCTTCTAGTTTTCTTTGAATGATCTTTTCAGAAAGGCTAGTAGGCGATATCATGCACATGGGAGGCGGGGGGCAACATATGATCGTTCTGAATACGGCCCAGGCCGCGAGCGATCTCATGAACAAGCGTGCGGCCATTTATTCAAATAGACCACGAATGGTCATGCTCCATGAACTGTCAGTGTTTGTTGTAGCAAAAGAAGAGAAAATGACAACGCTTTTTCAGTGTGGGAAATGACTGGCTTCTTGCCATCGTCTCCGGGGAAACCCACAGGGAGCGACGTTCCATGGCTCAGCGCGACTTCTTCACGAGTTTGAGGGACTGGCAAATGGTCCAACTGGAGACCGCTCGGAGCTTGCTTCGAAGTTTGTTTGTCAATCCTAACGACTGGGCAGCTTTAGTTCGCATGTAAGGGTCTTTCAGAAGTTTTCAGAATTGGCATTTACTTGTACAGGAGTGTCGCATCCCCCGTACTACGGATATGCTATGGTCACCAGATCACCCACCCCGATGAGCAACATCTGAAGATCGTAATAGACGCACTAGACAGTCCCCGTAATGCTCCCTATTTGGTCGACGTGGTCCCATTACGTGAGTCATCTGGACTTCGGATACAATTCCATCTAAACGATCGTTCTTCAGTGAAATATTATCCAAGTTGGCTTCCAGGCGGTGGGTTCAAGAAAGACGCAGCAGAGGCAAGGGAGATAAGTGAGCGACTCCGCTCTATGCCATTTGATATGGTCTGCACCCAGATGGTATGGTTCCTTACTCTTCGCGAATTTGTACACTACCCTGTCTGTGTTGTCCAAAGGCAGCGGGGACAGCTACTCCATCATGTACAGCTACACTTATGAACCAGCTCTTACCAGACGAAGATCCAAAACATTTGCGTCAAGCAAGTCTAATTCGTGATGTAGCTGCAGGAATTTATGTTGCTGCCATGGATTCAGTAAGCTTTCGACCTCTCTTCCATGCTATAAATTTCAGTGCTCATCGACATCAATGAAGTCCATCTCTTCTATGTACACTTTCATCGGTGCCATGGTCTTACATCCTGACATGCAACGCCGAGCCCAAAGCGAACTGGACTCAGTGCTAGGACCGGACCGTCTACCAACCTTTGAAGATCGCTCACAATTACCATTCATCGACTGTATTGTCCTTGAGGTTCTCCGATTCAATGTAGTTACTCCACTCGGTAGGGTATTTCGTTCGTTGTTCGTTTTGGATTGTTCATGGGGGTCCAGGTTTACCCCATCACGTTATCGAGGAGGATGAATATCTCGGCTATCAAATTCCGAAAGGATCAACAGTATTGGGGAACACTTGGTATGTGTTTCGACGCGCAATTCTCAGTACGTTGTCTGACCTCCCAAGGGCAATTCTGAGGGACCCCGAGGCATTTCCAAACCCAGATCAATTTGATCCATCCCGATTTTTATTCACAAGGGAGGGTAGCGCGAGAGCACGAGAAGTCTTGGAATCGGCGGTATTCGGATGGGGAAACCGGTATACATTCCCTTGATCTTCGTGGACTGTGCTGACTACAGTCAAAGCATATGTCCTGGCCGTCACGTTGGACAATCCGCGCTCTTCATCTCGTTTTCTCACATCTTGACATGCTTTAATATCGCTAAGCCGACAGATGATGAAGGGAACGAATTCGAGCCTTCGCTCAAATTCTATAGTAAATTATTCATCAGGTAAGCTCTCGCTTCGTGCGTACAACTTATTCATTACTTGGTTTGGGTAGGCGCGCGCTGCCCACCCCTTGTACGATCAAACCGCGGTCCGAAAGGATTGCAAATTTGCTCGCACACCCTGAATGATATCTCAATGAGGACAGCATTATTGAGTACCTACAGTCTTGGACGGTTCTTGATAGGATACTCTGATCGGAGAAAGAAAATTCAGTTGTCAAAGTGACAGACTAAGGACTGACCGACACAGTTTACATTGCTCGAGTTGCCACCCGTACATTAGCAACCTCAACTTACATTGTCGCGATGAAACATCATTCTATGTCACCTCTAGGAAGTGCAAGGGAGTGCCGGACGTGCATGGTTCACACTTCAGACTCCGCTCGCTAGTAGTGCCTGTCCCTCCATTCGACTCTGCCATGGTCTTTCCAAACTGAACATTTACACCGTCTGGATCGGTAAGGCTCAGCTGATCATTGTGAATATTAACTCATTCATATATACTCTAGAGATTCTACCAGTGCATATCAGACAAGTCGATTGGTTTATTACGGACGAGTGAACTAGCGGGCCCATTGATTTTCTGAGTTGAACAGATCTTCTAAGAGTCTATCAGTGACCATGAAGCTCGGTGTTTACCGTAAACACTTCGCTTTGTGGGGATAAAGAGGAATGTTCAAGAATCAAATGGAACGGCTTGTTTTGATTATTGTTGCGTGGGAGCAGAAGACGCCTTCCACACGGACAATGCTCAAGCCACTTGAAAGGGCATACGACGAGTTGCAATAATTACTGACAGCCAGCGTATTCTACGCGCCTCTTGACGATTTGTATAAATGGTTGATCACGAGATGACTTCGGGTTTGTGTTTGTGCTTCTCTCCGCGGCTTTAAGGTGATGCTTATCGCCATTTCTTGGCAGGTATCTCGTCACATAAGGACCATATATTGGACGGGAACGATCCTTGTGTTATTTCATCCTCTAATGCCAAACTTCAAACGCTCACATTCAAACGTTCGCCCATGACTACCACTATGATATGCATTCCCTTGATGATTGCGGCACTTTATGTCCTCCTCCAATTTTCAGGCAGACGGACAAAGCGCCTCCCCCCAGGTCCAAAAGGGCTCCCCTTGATCAACAATCTTCTCAGTCTTGTGCAAGACAGGGCGGGAAACACTGACGCCTTCTTGAAATGGCGCGAAGACTATGGTGTGTATCCATCTTGCTGGACGAGTGTTCTCTGAATGGCTGGCAAGGGAGTATTATGCACATGGGAAGGTGGGGGAATCATATGATCGTTCTGAACACGGCACAGGCCGCGAGTGATCTCATGGACAAACGTGCGACCATTTACTCCAATCGACCACGAATGGTCATGATCGAAGAACTGTGAGCGTCAGTTGCGTGCAAGATAGGTGTATTGACGATATTTTTTCAGCGTGGGTGTTGGCTGGCAGTTTGGACTTGCCTCAGGGGAACGGCATAGGGAACAACGTTCCTTGGCTCAACGTTACTTCCTCACGCAGATCAAGGACTGGCAAGCGATCCAACTGGAGAGCGCCCGGACCCTGCTTCGACACTTGTTTGCACATCCAAACGACTGGGCAGCTTTGATTCGCATGTAAGTCGTCCTCAAGCATTTTTAGAATCGACATCACATTCATTTGTGCAGGAGTGTCGCATCCTCTGTACTGCGGATATGCTATGGCCATGAGATCACTCACCCCGACGACCATCTTCTAAAGATTGCTTTGGAAACTCTGAACGGCCTCCGTAATGGACCATATCTAGTTGATGCCATTCCATTACGTGAGTTGTTTGTACCTCCGTATTTGATTCTGTCTGAGCAGACATTTTGCAGTGAAATATTATCCAAGCTGGCTCCCGGGTGGTGGGTTCCAGAGAGATGCAATAGAGGCCAGGGTGATGAGCGAGCGACTCCGCTATACGCCATTTAATATAGTCCGCAGCCAGATGGTATGTCTGTTTACTCTTTCCAATTTCTATTCACCTGTTTGTGTTTCACAATCAAAGGCAGCGGGAATAGCTACTCCATCATTTATAGCCACTCTTCTTAACTCGCTTACACCAGATGAAAACCTTGAACATGTACGTCAAGCGGAGCTCATTCGTGATGCAGCTGCGACGATTTATCTCGCTGCTATGGATTCCGTAAGTTCTCAGATGTCATACATTCATGTTCAACTCAAGGATCAAGACCATCTCTTCCATGTACACTTTCATCGGTGCCATGGTCTTGCACCCTGAAATACAACACCAAGCCCAAAGTGAATTGGACTCGGTGCTATCTCAGGACCGTCTACCAACCTTTGAGGATCGCCCATCATTACCATTTATCGACTGCATTGTCCTTGAGGTGCTGCGCTTTAATGTAGTTACACCACTTGGTGTGAACAATCTCTCGTTCTTCATTCTGGATTATTCAAGGAGAGCAAGGTGTACCTCACACAGTTACCAAAGAGGACGAGTATCTCAGTTATCAAATTCCGAAAGGATCAACAATACTGGGCAACGTTTGGTATGTTTCATTGTACATTGGCTTGCACCTCACCTTTCTTTGACGTCTCAAAGGGCAATTCTGAGGGACCCCGAGGCATTTCCAAACCCGGAACAATTTGATCCCTGCAGATTTTTAGTCACGACGAAAGGTAGCGCGAAAGCGCGAGAAGTCCTAGAGTCAGCAGTGTTTGGATGGGGAAGACGGTGCGCAATATCATGATCTTTATGGACTCCTGGTGCTGATTACGCCCGAAGTACATGTCCCGGCCGCCATGTCGGGCAATCGACGCTTTTTATCTCGTTTTCTCACATCTTGACTTGCTTTGACATCACGAAGCCTGTGGATGATGAAGGGAACGAATTTGAGCCCTCACTCAAGTTCCAGCGTAGTCAATTCGTCAGGTAGGTCTAAACGTGTGCATACAACGTGATTGCTTACTACCTTCTTCTCTGACAGGCGCGCGCTGCCAATCACCTGTACGATAAAGCCACGGTCGGACAAGTTTGCAAGTTTGCTCGCAAGTCCTGAATGATTTCGTCGATACGTCGCAACGGCAACGAGGACCCCCATCGATGGTACCACCGTGCCCGTGGTACAGAGCACGCACACTGTTCTTGTGACCACGACTCGGAGGCCAGGAACTATTCACTCCTTCACCCAAACCACCATTCCCTGTAGTATTTACTTAAGTCACCACAGTGATGCTGGGACCTATAGACTTTAGTTGGAAGTGACCTCGCACCACGGTGGCCTCGACAAATGCCGCCTTGTATAAGGTACGATACACAAAATCTCTTGATTTGCCCATTGAACAACTGGAGCAGACCAACATATTGAGGCAGAAATACAAGACTTCCCATCCACAGTAGCTAGTAGAGAATAATTTGTGTATTTCTACCTACAACAAAGTGATGGTGCTACTATCGGGTCATCATGTCGTCAACAATGACAACATGATGGTGGTGCCGCTGCGTTGTCGTGCTACACTGTCGCCGTGGACACATTCGCAGTGATGGTAACGCCGCCGCAGCGTCGTGGTGGTGCTGTAGATGTCACATTGAGTGCTGGGATAAGTGGTGATGCCTTCGATGTGGTGGTTTGTACGCAAAGGTAGGGGATGGTGGTGATCATGCTACATCGTCTTCGTCGACAACACCATGGGAATTGGATGGCGCTGCGCCATGGTCATCGTGGTCGCGGTCGTCGACGTGATAGTGGTGGTTGTGGTCTTAGCGATGGGGTGAGGTGCCACCGCGGCGGCGACAGCGCCATCGTGATCGTGCCATGTCGTCGACGACAACGTGGTGGTGCTCGCGGAGGAAGTGAGATGGGGATGCGGGGGGCAGACGTGACAGGCGTGACAGCACATCACGCTGAGGGCCATAACCAAACCACCACAATGTATCGGACGCATCTGTCGCTCTATCGCATTCCGGCCAGGCGAGTTCTTAAAGCTCATCATATGCAGATTTCAGCATCTATGTGCGTGATGTTCACACCAAATGGCACAGCTCCTGGGTCAAATGAAGTACAGCCTCGAGTACGAACAGCCTCTCAGTGAAAAAAACTTGGCAGCACATGGTATGAAAAGGATGACTTGAACAGTCTCGGAGGCGGCACGCGCGACTGGAACAGAAGTATAACAGCCTTTTTGATCGTCCCTCGATCCCTGTGTTCCTGGCGACGAGTTTGATTCCACGCGCAGATAAATAGTATTTCTGAGCGGCCCTGCGAAAACCGTCCCTCCCAATTGAACTTGAAGTTCAGTGAGTCATGTCAACCAATCCACTTCTCCCACCATTGGGGCCACTTTATGCTCCAATCTACTTTGGTACCATCCTCTCAACCATATTTTATGGTGTTTCATGTATGCAAATGTGAGTATTACTTAAATATAAAGTGGATGGAATTGATGGGACGAGATTCCTGTTTACCGCTTGGACTTGGACAGGTTCTTCTATTATGTGCAGTGAGGCCCCAGATACTTCCTGGATCCCCTCGTGTCTTTGCCGATGAATGTTATGTTTCATATAGCTATGAGAACGATCCTTTGCGAACGAAGATTTTTGTAAGCCAACTTCTGAGGATGCACAAAATTATATGAGCACTGAATCTCCTCATAGGTAGGGATCATATGGTAAGTCATATCTTTCTTCTCCTTGCAAAGTGCCTGCCATTTTCTCATAGGAGTATTAATACCATTCATGAAGCTCTCACTTGTTCTGGTGGTTCGTTTTCGACAAAGACAGAGTCGAATGTCTTACTCATATCTTGCTTTGTTAACCAGCTTATAAACACATCGGAGCTGGCCTGGGAAACCCGTCTTTGCTTGAGAATGGCGCACCGTGAATAGTTGATTTCATAATTTTTTGCTGACCACGTTTTGACAATCTTCATGTTTAGTGATCTCATTGTAAGTGTCGTACAGTTACTTGACATTGTCTGCTGACAAGCCACAAGTTACTGTTTCCCGTGACGGTACATTTTCATTACATGGAAGGAATGGGTGGTGCTAAGTATCTTCAGGTCATGCTTGCAATACCGACGCAAGGGTTTCTCGTTCATCGAATCTATGTTTGTGCGTCTCTATAATCCATCCACCTCTCGTTTATTCACTGTCACGGCCGCTCAGTGAGTAGAAAGAATACAATTTTGCCCATAGCATCGGTAAGGAGTGTGATCATCTATAGCACTAGTACTGCTTCAATGAAGTTATGCAGGGCGCCGTAGCGGTCGTCGAGATTGGTGAGGGGTTCTGTATGAAAAATCAACGATCAAGGTCTAACAGTTCTTTCCACGTGCTAGTGACTTCTCTCAGTATGCTACCATCCAACCGTTCATCGCTTCAGGTCAGCAAATACTGATAATTGCAATCAGTATACACCTCAAAAGCGCTGTATAGTGCAAACGGGTTTGTTTGTGTTCCCTGCACCACATTTTGCCTATGTGAGCTGTGTAATCGTTTCTAGTTTACACGCAGTCAACGTCAAAGTCCTCAATAGCGGCTCACTCGCGGTAAGTAGATACTTGGTTTACATCTAAATGCCCACTTTGACGTCTACTTCACAGATCCTAAATACTGTGATTCTCACTTCCTCTGCTGCAGTAGACACCATAATTGCCATTGCCATGACATACTTACTCGTCCGCCATCGGAGAAGCACTGAGTACGCAAGGTAGGTTCGCACGGCCATTCTTTCGCCGCTGATTGCAAGGGTGTATCTGAGCACGAATCTTGTTTCACTAGAACAGAACACATTTTACAACGTCTCATTGTATTTTCCGTGAACACAGGTACATGGACGGCCATCTTTTCTCTTTTGTCCATTACCTCTGTACGTCTCTTGGTCACCCCGCACCGCTGTTTTATCGTGATAACTTTTCTGACTCGAAGGATGTAGCTGTATGTTTTCCCGTCGACTTTTTTCTGGAACTTGTTCGCTATTCAGCTTTGCCCGCTCTATGCTAACACCGTCCTTGCCAATTTGAACGCGAGAGCGTATGTCATGGGCCAAGAAACGACGAACAACATCAACTTGGACATACTCAGGAGTCGAACTGTGCGGGTGAGCGACGGACAGCATGGAACGACAGAGATGGTCTTTGCTGTACCTCAGGTGAGCTTCCGGGTCCGAGTAGTCCAGCTTGTGTTGAATTTGGCAGACGAAGGCTACGGAAGCGGCGACGTTCCCAGATGGTGATGACCTAGAGAAATAGTGGTGTGAACTATTACATGTTTTTTTTAAAAAAAATGATTAATACTGATAGCATTCCCTTTCCGCCGTCCATCTTTCCTTGCTTTATTGTATTTTCCTCCGGAGCCGAAGGCCTGCATTTTTTTTCCTTTCATTTTGATACATGGTCACTTTTGTAGAATACGTTCCACTGGCACTCGTGTGTTGAGATCAACTCAACACCTTTGACCAACATTTGATGTCCTCGCCATTTGTTTCGATTGAGAGTTATATTCTTGGTCTCGAGCACGTGATCTAGTAGCGGTACGCAATCAATCTCAAAATTTGTGTGAGGAACGCAAGCGCGACGTCGCGAGTATGTACACGTCGATCGAACGAGATTAGGCATCCTCTGAGACCGGCCAGAGGACGTACCGATCTCGCAGACCTACAAAACGTTACACTTACCGCACCTCGACGAATCTCTCATCTACACAGAACAGCACATGTCATACGTCGTAGGCCATCTCAAACCTGATCTTGGCAACGCTGAGTGACAGCGTGTCTGACTTTCTTACGCACGTCTTCCCAGAGTTCCCAATACTTATCCCAAGTCCGCGATCTGGCTACTCTCTGGAATCGGGTGCCGTCCCAGGCATACAATACGACATCAGAGGGGCGGGGAAAGAGAGCAGAAAAGAACGCAGCGACGGCTGGCACACATTCGACGTCGATACGAGAATCGACCACATCAAAGTAAGACAAGCGTAGCGGCACGGTGAACCCACGACTTGCTGGCGACGCACGGATGCCAGTGCAACCCCGCGTGTCGATAGCGAGGGCGATTCGGGTCAACGAGGGACATCGCTGAAGAAGCCGTAACAGACCGTCTGGCGTGATTCCATCAAGGGTGTTCCAGCCGCAGTCCTTGTTGATCCTAAGTTCTTCCAATTGTGGCCATGCTGATCCCAACGTTAGCAGTTCTCCGTCTGTGAGCTCCACATTCCATTCGATATTGATATCCATTTTACGGAGATGGCGAAATGCCATGCATGGTTGCAAGTCTCCGAAACCAAGTACGAGCCTGTTGCCGAAAGCAGTACGCGCGGGATCGTGACCTTCGTACAGCCCCAGATTCCGAATACTGTGAGGATTCCCAGATGTCTGAACACGGGCAAAGAAGGTGTAGAGATCCATCTTGGATGGCCGAGATCTAATGGTGGCAGAAATATTTGTGACAGCAGGGAGTCGAGTTTGGGAGATTAAACGCGATAACGGATCCAGGAATTTAGAATGCGGAATGAATTCCTCCAAAGTCGAGAAGATAAGGGGTGAACCAGATAGAGTGATCTGGTCTGGCAATGTGCTGTGAATCTTGCAGGCGAGGCGAGTCAAAGCTGGCAGGTGAGAAAGATGCAGAAGAGTGTTCACGTCCAGTGACACGAAAAAGCAGTTGATGAGCTGGAGATTTTGCCACCGGCAGATAAAATTGGGGTCAATGGTGTTTATGATGCTATTGGTTGCGCAAACAGAAAGTCTCGTAAGTCTTGGGGAGGTCACCGCAAGCGACTTGAGAGAATTCTCAAATGAATCTGTATCGATGCAGTGGACATCAAGGGATATGAGGGATCGGAAAGGCAGGAGGAGAAGAGGCTTGGTGGCATCTTCGTACTCAATATACAGATCACGGACGTTTGGAAAGAGCGGTTCAGTCGTGGGAGGGTTCGATAGGCTGATGAGGGATTCTTGGCTGAGTCCAACCCCATTGTACACTGCTGCCAATATGGAACGGACGCGAGATGTGTAACTCCGAAGGATGTCCCACTCGTCCGATGTGAGTGGTCTTCGGAATAAATAACGCTTTGCAGAATCGTCAGATAATCGTACAAAGATAGACAACGATCTTACCCCTGGGGATGACTCAAAAGATACTTCCGGAAGACAGCGTGCCAACGGGGATAAGTTGGGCAACTCTTTCCAGAGTACGTCGAGTGCTGGCTCATTGAATGCACGACATGTTCGAGCCAGACGTGCGAGAGCTGTTCTCCACTCGGAAGATGAACTACAACAAGTAGTAAAGATATCGAGAAGGATATCTTGTATCTCGAGGGCGTGATGCATCGAACGCGATGAGTATCGAGCGAGTCTATTTCTATTCAATCGGCCGGACTTGGTCGGAAAAAAGATCGGAACTACTTGGAGCCACAAACTTGGAAAGCCCGGGTCGGTACCTTTCTTGCCGCCAAGAACAGATTTAGGCACTGCCAGATAGTTCAATACGACTTCCGACGTAGTTCACATTACCTTGCTTACAAGTCAATTCAACTTCTGCCATTTCGAGGCGTCGGAATTTGTTTGACGAGCGTTGTTGCCTGATTCATGAGATGGTCCCGTTCCCATCACTGGCCCGCCGCGTGACTACAATGTAACCTCTGCAGCATTGCTAGACCGTACCTCTCTTGCCTTTTCACTCCACGCAGCCATCTCAGTTTCGGTGAAATGCTGGCTTGAGTGAGGGGTCAAGACCAGCAAATAAGTATCACGCACACCATGTTCGTACGTACAATTTTCCCTTTCCTTTCGTTGTTGGTGACGCGTGTCGGCTTATAATGAACCTTTTCAGGTGTTTGCTCACCAAACACATTGTGCTTCTTCTACAATTACCAATCACCGCACATCTTTCTGTCGTGTGTTCAATTGGCCTGCCATGGTTCAGAGATGAAACCATACGAGGGACTGAAAGACCTTCAAGGTGGAACTCTCCGAAAACATCATCAACTTTGGCGTTCCTGACGATGGGGTGACTCCTGGTAATTACGTTCAACTCAGGACCTGAGTCATATCTGACGTATCAGTCTAGCAAAGCATAGTACATTCGCCCTGGCCCTCGTCAGTGCGATTTTATTCGTTGTCTGGCATCGAACGTTCTCAATATACTGCAATATCAGGCTGGAGGCGAATCCCACCGGGTCTACCTGCGCCTCTTGGCAGATCTTCCTCGTTTTTCGCATATGTTACTTCCCTCAAGAGATCAAAGCCTGTC